>VNKB01011268.1:0-22757 GCA_008042735.1 Drosophila leontia
ATTAAGATTATATTTTTAATTATATTATATATTATATATATTATATATTATATTTTAAAATTAGGTTATTAAACCAAAATGTTAAAAATCTGAATAGTTTTACTAAAATCCCTGTTACATCCCTGTTACATATCCCTAAAATATCATTCAAGAGATTTACTAAATATCTTTTAAGACAAAAAAGTCTTAAATATTTCTTTGAATGGTTTGTATTAGTTGCCTGAAACAAATTCCTGCTTCTCTAATTGACATAGTCTATTTTAGATTAATTTCTATAAATAAAATTTATGAACTTCCACTTCTCGCTATCAAAAACATCTCTGCCTTTGCCCAGTACTAGGTATTTAACACAAAAAAAGAAAAACAAAAAAGTTTCCAAGTTTTTTTATGCTGCTCGTTACAATTTTCGTGATGTTCTGCTGACAACTCAACAGAGATCAAGTTATTACATGTGGGTGGTGGGCAGGCAGGAGATATAGAGGTATATAGATATGCAAAAGGAGCAAGTGAAAGAGAGATAAATGTAGGGGGATTTTGACGCGGTTACCGCGCTCGGGGTCCTGGCCGAGATCGAGACCGAGACCATAGCCGGGCCAGAACCGTTGACAATTAAGGTGAATGAATATTTTAATATTGGCAAACAGATTACACATGTGGGCAATGTGCACGGGCAGTCGTGACTTGTATGTCCTTCGATGGATGAAACTGCGGAAATTCGGAATTGGCACGCGGATCAGGGGCTGGAGGGACTAAGGGACGAGGACGAGGGCCCTTCGAGTAATGGCCCAAAATTTAATTCAATAAAATTGTTGGCACAATACAAAAGCAAAGTAAAATTACGCTCTCGGCCAGTTAAATATATATGTATATATTTTATTATTTGCTCTCCATAGCGCAGAAATGAAACGTGAATTTCGCTTTTAATTATGGTTTTTCTTTTCTTTATTTATTTATTTATTTATCTTATGTTTCCACAATTAAGCGACAGAGTTGGTGTCACCTTTTTGATGGAATAATCATAAAATTAATTAATGAAACAGGAAAGAAGTCAGTTTACACTTTTAAATTTGATGTATTTTTCCAACTTCAGGAAATGTCAAAATTTCAATTTATATACCCTTAGTTTAAAATTATAATTAAAACATTTCAATTCCAGATGTTGAATTAAAATATAAGAAAGTAATAATTATAATTGCTTTAAGCAAAGGATATGTTGAGGTATGTATGACACCGCGTTTAAATCATAACAAAACTCAACTCTAACTCCTCACCCAAATAAATGCGACATATTTAAATTATATATATCCTTTTAATTGGTTAAATTTTTAGTCAAAGCCCTTAATTTTTCCATCCACACTAATTTCCCCAGCAGATTTATGAAAGTATCCTTGTCGAGAGCAGACCAACAAGCTCATCAACTGCTAAGTGCATGGCGGAAGGCCGGAACTGCTGTCCCTTTTAAAACGTCAACAGTTGAGGGGGACGAGCTCCACCGAGCGAAAGAAGGACCAAGGCGATGATGATGATGATGACGATGCCGTTGTCGATGACGACGATGGGGTGTGAGCTGCTCTTCCCTTGCGAGGGAAGGGTGTGCTAGGAGCGGGATGCGTTCAAATGGCAGATTAATTTGCCCAGAGAAAGAGTGAAGGGGAACGTGCC
Source organism: Drosophila leontia (assembly GCA_008042735.1). Lineage (NCBI taxonomy): Eukaryota > Metazoa > Arthropoda > Insecta > Diptera > Drosophilidae > Drosophila > Drosophila leontia. Next base: position 1,663 of record VNKB01011268.1, read on the forward strand.
GAATTTCTAATCAAAATTGCCGCAAAACAGCAGTTGCAGCAGACAAAAATGGATTGTTTCAGGACTGCACAGGGAAAGTACATGTGTTTGCAGGGGCCTCGTGTCCGCGTGTGCGTGCGATTGAGGGGAAATCAAAAGCGCTTTGGCTGGCAGTAAAACTTGATGAAAATCGATTTTAATTACAAAGTCAAAGCGCGTAATTGCTTTTGCACCTAACTCGAGTGCCGAAGCACTTTGCTGAAATTTTTGCATACTATTTTCAACTGGACACAGCTTTTGAAGCCTGTTTCAAATTGATTGGAGTTTCCTTCTTGAATGATTTTTGAAAGTATTAAGCTTTCCGCTGTGCCATATATCTTTTCGTAGGCCTTAAATAACAAAATTGGTAAGCAAAACTAATCCTTTGCACTAAGGTTGCATCACGTTTCTGCAGCTAGCTTGATTTAAATAAAATTTTACTTTCGCATATTAAAAAAGTTTTGCATTTTTCATCTGAAATAAGAAAAGTTTTTGGGTTTTGCCTTCGTTTATTGCCGTACAGGCGTTTTTTGTTGTCTTTTTCGTTTTTATAGAAGAACGTCAAGGCTTTCGAGACTACAAATCTCAAAAGCATACAATAGTTTCAGGAGTTTAAGTCCTTAAAATATTAATAACTTGATTTTTTTGCTCTACTAATTGAAAAAAACCAAAACTAGAAAAGGGTTTTAAAAGAATAAATAAATATTTACAAAATTAAGGGGAAGACAGCGAATAAAACTCCGTAGTTTCTGCCAAACTTTGCGTATCCTCGACTTTCAGACAAGTTTTCCGAAGCCTTCCAAATGTGGGGAAAACTAAAAGAACATCTTCCAGCCACTTGCCAAACTGCAGAGCAGTTAGCTTCCCCCGCCACCAAATCGCTGGTCTCTGCGTAATATTTTATGTTGAATTATGGCGCCTATTGTGTTGGTGAGCTTCTTGGGGGCGTGCCATTTGCAACGTGTTTTATTTACAGACGAAGGCGTGCAAAAAATTAACACCAGCACTGCGGGCCTGGGACGGGGGAATGGGTAGCCTAAACCAAATGGCTGTGCTCAGGTAGAGGTAAAATAACCGAGAAACCTGGCAGGCTGTGGTTCTTTCGCCGGCTCTGCTCGAACTTGCTTATGAAGATTTATGTGATGTTGTTCTTGCATCGCTGCCTCTGCCAGACAGCAGCCAACAGGAGAAAGAACCAAACTTCCAAGTTCTTATACTCTCTTGCATTCCAAGCCACATGCATTGGTTTAGATATTTTTGAGATCTGTGCGGTTTTTCTTTAGTCTCGGGTATAGTTTTTAAACTGCTTTTGCTGGATTATTCAAGCAAATTAAATTAATTCACAAATATTCTGCCTAGATAGACTTGAACAGAGCTAATTTTACTTATAAAAACTAGTTTGTCAATTGGATAAAACTAATCAAAGGCATGTTTGACACGGATCAGCAACTTCTGAAGTGTATTTCCAATTGATATCCTTTAAAATTGTTCATTCTTTCAAAATCCTTAATACTATTGGTGCAGAGAATATATCAGCTAATACAATAATTTTTGTAGAATTTCTTCTAAACTGGACGATATATATTTCAATAAATTCCAGGTCATAAACATGCCCTCAACTTAGGTGGCTCTCAACCGGATATCCGATCGCACTCACATTCACTCGTCGCCGTTTCCTGCAACGCTCTCTTCTCCTCCTGTTTATTGGTTCTTTCACACGGAAGTGATTTGCGCTTTTGTCGCTGCCACTTTCGCCAGCTTCCGCTTTATTCTTTTCTTGGCTTTTGATAAATCCATTGCCCCGTTGATGTCAACGATGCGTCGCCGTCATTGAGCTTCGCTTCGAGCACAACTCATTGTCGCAGGAAAAGGAGCAGTGGTATCCCAAGGATCCGAGGGAGCGGGGAGCCAGGGGCAGTGCCAGAGGAAGCGGCGCAAAATTGAAGCTCTCATTGGAGCCGGCTGTTGTATTGGCACTTGAAAGCTTGCGATAAGGAAGTCAAATTGTAAGGCAGCCCTCAACAATGGGCGCACACTTCGTCGTTTAATGCTAAGGAAGAGCAGCTCCTGGTCCCGCCACACCTCCCAGAGCTCGAGTGCATTGCGCTCCGGGCACTTCCGCCCTGCACTAGGCTGCTTAGTTGCATTCCTTAAAAGGCGGAATTCTGTAGCATTGTTTAGCTAGTGTCTCCGAGACTTACATAGGCAAAACATTTCACACACTTACTATTAGCGAAATATGTCTTGGGCTTTTCAAATAAAAAAAAAAAAAGAAAAGCAAAATGGCGTATGAAACTCCTTTCCTCTATTCAAGAGAGAGCCAGCAACCGAACACTATTTGCACTCAAAACTGATTGTGTCGATTTCCAAAGCTTGTGCAATAAATCACCCGCTGGCTGGCACTTTATTAATTCACTATTAGAGCAGAGAAAGATAGAGTTCAGCAACGATTGTAATTAACTGCCAAACTAGAATCGTTATCCCGCTTCCTATTTCCCCACATACATATCCTCGTCTGTATGTGCGCACACGAATGGAAACGTAAATCATTTTAAATTGCTTTTTGAGCATTCCTAAATGATTCGACAGCCGGCCCAGACCTATCTGCCCCTCTAATCCACGTGTGGCCACTTTCAGACATTGAACTCACCTGTCCCACGGTTATCTGTTTATATTCTAGTAATACCCTTGTTCCCTTTGAGTACTCGGGTATTCCTTGAAAGTAAAGTCATTTCGATGCTTATTTTAGACACATCTAAATTAAAATTCTTTACATGGAGGGTTATAACCATTCGCAAGAGCCCCTGAGTCTGAGGGAAGAGTTTCGTTGTAAACGTTTTGGCCTAAGTCACGATTCCCCCTTCAACTTCCTGCGCTCCCAAGTTGGTAACTTAAACTGATCACGATGCTATTACCAATTATTATTCAATCTTCCAGTGGCAGTCAAAGCCTAAATCGCGTTGCTTCCTGGTTTATCGCTGCCTGCTGGGCGCCTTTTTTGGAACCGGAGTTATCACTTGTACAGTGACATACTTTCAGCATGGTCATTGTTTAATCTACCTGACAAATTGGTCATTTTACATGTGCGGCATTACCAGTGTTTATGCTGCTATTCTGCAGATAGTATATCACTTCAAGAATGAATCGTGGGGTAATTCTTGAAATAACTGAAAGGTATTCACTTATATTTTGCACTTATATGTATGTTTCAGTTCCCCCCAGTAGTCTGATCAAGTGCTACTGGGCCTGCTTCTGGATTACCCTGTGCGCAGAATATTTGGTGGCGATTACTTATTGGACATTGATATATCCTAGCGACCGGGTACCCACCAATCCGACGTATGTCTCCGATCTTTTTAATATCTGGACCCATGCTGTCCCGCCTATCGTCTTCACAGTTGATAATTTCGTGGTGGCCCAGCCAGCCAGGCTTATGCACTTTGTCTACCCAGTAGGCTTTGGCTTGATCTACCTAGGTTTCACGTTCATCTTTTACCGCGCAGGAGGTCGAGACTTGTAAGAATGGCGGTTTGAATTCAGCCACCATTAGAAGTATTATTTCGATTTTAATTTCAGGAGGGGACGTAGCTTTATATATCCATTTCTGGACTACTCTAAGCCGGCAAAAGCTGCTCTATTCGCAACTGCGGGTGCGATTGCGCTAACTGCTTTTTCTTGCTTCCAGTATGGAGTGTATCGGCTAAGGACATGCTTGGCGCGCAAGTTTGGCAAACTTATCTTGGACACAAGCAAATCGAAAGAAGTATAGAAAAATTTAGGTTTTAATTAGTACTTATGCTGCATTTTGTAGGATAAATATTGACGTTTTAAATGGAACAAGAAATTTAGAAAAAGGACAATGAGAAGGAACTTAAAGGTATACTTTATCTGGCCGCCCGAACTTGGAAAATTAAGTTGCATGTGATGGAACTCTGATGTCTAATTATAATATGTTTTACAAATATATTACTTTAAAAATAGCTCAGTAGCTTGAAGTACTTACAGAAAGATTCATCTTCGATACCATTAAGTGTATCAATATGTACATAGGCATTCTCTTCTGTTCGAACTTAAAGCCTTCAAGATGCCGGCTTTAGAGGTAAGTTGGTGCTCGTCTCCCGACAAGAATCCCCTATTAGGATTACGAGCTGCGTATCCCTATTCACGGCCTTAAAAGGGCACCCTTGTTAGTAGTACGTGATCAAAAATGCAAATAATTACAAAATTAAACTGTGCGCGAAGCGAAGAAGCCAAGAGCCATGAACACAAGGCGACACAAATATCCCCCGCACTCTCCTTAAAATAGCAGTCAAAACCTTATGGGGTTTCTCCTTTGAAACCAAAATACGAACATAAATTCCAAGCATGTTTGAGCGGACTTCGCTGGGTGACAAAAATTTATTTTCGCCACGCACGCAAGCAAACAAATTAAATTGCAAATCCTTATTAGCTTCCTCCACATACATAGAGAAAGCAACAAAAGCAGCAACGTTGTTGTCGAGTGCTCCGACCAGTATTTACGGCACCGGCACTCAGCTTTTTGAAATTATTTTTCATTTTTGGCTGCTATTGAAGAGGCCATGTGGGTGTGTGGAAATTTTATAAAATTGTTGTCGAGATTTCAGAGATGCAATAATAGCTGGAGTTGAGAAATCCATTTAAAAAGCTGTCAAAAGGTATAAATAATAGTGATGTGAAATAGAAATATTGCAGACTATGGGAACTAACTTAACCCCAAGTAAATGTAAAGAAAAGTAAATAATAATAAAACATTACATTTGACTCTTTTTATAATCAAGCACATGGATGTACAGTTAGTGAATAACTCTTACAGAATAATGTAGTAAAGAAGAAGAAACCCTAGAGTTCTTCCCAAAAACTTGTACGAAATTGAATTAGCGTTCATTCGCAAAATGGTTCGGCCAGTTCCTGGGAAGCTGCCACTTCCAAATGGCCCAATCCCCTAACCTCGGGTAAATATTTACTCAGATCCCACTGCCACTCTACAGTCCTCGTCCTCCACAAGCTGCTCTCGTTTGCACACGTCTCAGGTAAAGAAAACATTCTAATTCTATTCAAATCAGGCACCGGACTGGGCTCATCTCCTTCTTCTGGTCGGGGCACCTTTCCGAGCACTTTAACATGGGCTGAGCGGCTTTTTGGATATTTTGTTTGCGCCCTGTGTCCAGTTATTGAATTCCACTTGTTTAGCTTGATTTTGTTGTGCTCTCCATCCAGCCGTTGTGGTTCTTGTTGCTGTTGTTGTTGGGCTGAGTAAACGTTGCAAAAACTTTTGCGTGTTAACAACATTTTTCAATATAAGTTGGCAAACTTTTTGTGCCCCGTACACTCGCACACCCGCACACCCGCACACACCCACATGGACACACAACCTGCACATGTTTGCCAAAGCCAAAAGTAAAAGTCTATGGGAGGCAGCAAGTCAAGGATGTCAGGAGGTCGACCTCCTTCGTCCTACTGTCTGTCTGTGTGCGCTGCAAGTGGCAGCTAAGATGATCAAATAAAGAAAAACTCTCAAGGGTGTTTTAGTTAAAGAAAATAGAGAAAGGAAAGTAACGAAACGATTCTCTGTCCCGATTCCCCTGTGCGAGTATCTGCCGCTGTTCAGGTGAAACTTTCTCTTGATGAATTGAATTGTTGACAAACGAACGAAGCGGCAAAACAGAAGGAAATTGTGTTTATTCAGTCATGTTACAGGCTACATTCGAGCCACACTATCCTAGGCCGCCAATGCAACCTGATTTCGATGGTGGCATTCATTCCTTACAATTCATTAAAGAAAATTGCTAGGTTGAGAAAATATTATACCAAGAATGCGATCTTAACTGGTATCCTTTAGATAAACATGTACTGTTAGACACCTTTCAACAAGTCTAGTGATTTTTTTTAGCATTTTAAGCAAGGACATAAGGTTCTTAAGGTTGCTATAACCATTAGACATTATTTTGCATTTTAGAACTTGAATTTTTTGACTAATTACTTTTGTACCTAGTCATTTATGCCTCGCATAGTGATAACGAAGGGCTCTTATATTTACTAGCTGTCACTTGAAGCTGTCACAGCTTAGCCAGTACATAATCTACCCACTTACAAGCCCTAAAAATTCCAAAAAAAAAAAAAAGAGTACGTGCAGAGGTGGACCAACCTCCCAACAAATTGTCTGATGAAGTGCACTTTGCGCCAAGAGTCAGGGGGTTGGGTGAAGTGTTGGGTCAAGGGGTGCCATATTTGCCAACTGCCAGTAAAAGCGGACTACAAAATATGCTTAAATATGCATTATGCTCTTATGGACCAAGCGCCAAATACAGGAAACTTTGATGGTGAACAGTGCTGCCAGTAATCTAGCGATTTTTTTTTTAATTTTTAACAACTTGTTAAGATATTTCGAAGGGATAATATTAGATAAAAATAATCTTAAAATATTAAACAGTTCGGAAATTAGTTTCCTAGAAAATAAAATATACCTTAAATAAAGTCATAAATTTGTATCCCAAAATTTCCATATATAAATAAAGCAGCTTAACTTTTTTTTTAATTAGAAAACAACAGTATCTTTCAGCTTCAATCAGCATCACTGAACAGAGCAGACCAGGTGAGGATCTACAAGAACAAGGAACAAAAACGGAGCGGAACGAGCAGAACTCAACTCAAACTCGACTCGATTGCATGTAATGGCACTTAAGCTTACAACTCGTGGGCCTGTGTGTGGGCTCTGGCACAGGTGGAAATGTAAATGCATCAAGCCCGAATCGTTCGAGCTGGTCACTGGGTTAGGATTGGGGCAGATGATACAGGACCCATGGCTGAAACTGGTGCCGGACTTACAGGACCCAAGCAGACGAAGCCGTGCAATTTCGTTCTGTTAAAAAGCATTTTCCATCTTTCGGTACACACACACACACAACCGGGCACGCAGTTTTTGCCAACTTGTTTCGTTTACTAATATTTCCGTGCAATACCATTGCCCTTGCCCACCCTCAACTTTAGAAGCCTTTCCATTGGCTCAAAGAAAAAAAATAGGAACAAAAATTGGAAACGAAAATTGAATCAGAAAAAACTCTTTGCCAATTTCAAGTCAAGTCTACGGCTGTCAGGGTTTTCTTATACCGAAAACTGTCTAGATTTCTTTAAAAACAGTACATTTCTGGGGAAAATTAAGAAGTATTAACCATGTTAAAAGAAAAGGTTCTAAGCTGTCGGCAGAAATATTATTTTATGTTTACTTTGGAGGTAGAAAAGCAACCAAAGAGTTATGTTAATACAATTTTAATAATAAAAAAACAAGCATTGGATCGATCCATTAAAGGTTTTCCCTTTAAATTATTAATTTTAATTATTCCAGAAAAAATACAAGTACTCTAAAATAAATATATTCTGCAGCTTTCCATTTTATTAAATTGGTAATTTGAATTCATTTTTGATTGAAGGATTGTATTTTTATATTACTCTATATATTTTTATGTATCTATAGATAAGTGCTTTTCAATAAAATTATTTTCCTCAAAAATTTAGTTTTCATCTAAAGCCCCACCGTGTGGCACGGCCTTCGCTCTATTGGCGTAGGCGCTTTGTTATTTCAAGGCATCGTTTTGTTGCATGCAATATTTACACTAACAGTTGTGAAAGTTTGCCAACATGTTGAGCATATTGCGTTCTGTAAACACCGGCACAAACGCCCGCAAATACACCTGCCGCAGGCGGAAGGGGAAGAGAGCGCTCGGCGTTCTCCATCTAACTGTTTGTGCAGGCGCGGGCATATTTGGCTTTAAGTGCCGCCACTGTCGTCCAGCGGGATGCAAAATGCGGTTGTAAGTTTTAATACCTGCCACTTGTTAAGTAGAAGGGCTTTTCATATTTGTTGCAATTTCTAAAGTGTGTGCAATCCTGGAAAGTACATATATTTATAAAGAGAGGACCAGTCTCCATCAAATAATATAGAAGACTTAAACTAGAATTTAGCTTGGCACAGTTAAATTGACAGTTTTTACTAGCTCTAAAAACAAATAGACGAACCTTTTAATAAAAATAATTTAAGTGTCCTTACCTGAGCTCAATTTTCCAACTTAAAACATATTACATTCGCTTTTTCAAGCTGCCAGGAATCGAACAGTTAAGGAGCTTACAAGAGGTGCACAGATTTTCAAGTGGTTGATGCGATTTCAACAAGGATTGCTGGGTCATTTCCTGAGTTTTATTTTTAATACTTACAATATAATGCTACTAATATCAGGCATCTCTATATCTTTCGATAAAAATAAGTCCCTACAATCGTTACCTTACCTTAGCATTCAATTAAGAGAGCCTTAAAGTTAAACAGATCCTTGCCGGAAAGGGACAACAATGTGTAACCAATCATTTTGCTGACCTTTAAGGCGACACTTTCCCCCCAAAAGCAAGAAGATGAACAGACCCTGGGCAGAGGCACTCCATTATTCCCAGCGAGTACTTCACGCAGCAAACACATAACCTCACAGGCAGGGAGCATCCACTAAATCGTTTCGGACACTTTAACTATCCGCCGGGATGACCCGGCGAGCTCCACCAGAACAAAGAAGGTGAAGTCGTGCGCTCAGTGGCACGACGGAGCAGGGGTCCTGTTGGTGGGGCTTCTGGTCGCAATTCCACGTATGCGATTCTCCAATTCTATTCCGTACATATGTTTGCACAGACAATTCGACCGAGTGCGAGCGTGCCGGAAGTGCGGGGTGTGCGGAATATGTCCTCCGAATTCGATACCCCCGAAACTGAAACTGGACAGTTCGCTCGGAACTTTTTGCTTCTCCCAAGCATCTCGCACTCCCCATCATCATCACTCCTTGTGGTATACAATTTTGTGTTGCTAGACTATGGAATACCCAGTCCCGTCTAGGTATTAAGGGGTAATACTAAAGTTTTACAAGCTCCGGTTACAGGATATAATTTCTATTATAACTCTAATTTATAATAGAATTTTAATACTCTTAATGATGGTTCTTGCTTACCGAAATCAACATTATACCCTGTCCAAAAATATTATTGGGCATCGGAAAAGCGACAAGAACAAGCATAGAGATGGCTGCTATTTTCATTTGACCAATACGTGTTTGGAAAATTAAAACTCTTTGCCAGAGACGGATACTAGGATACTGGGGGATTGAAACCGAAAGTAGGACCAGTGTTGTTTTTTTGTTTGTGTGTCTCGGGTTACGCTGCAGAAATAAATGCTTCTCCAATTGGTTTTCTCTGAATGCAACTCTCATTGTTCGTTTATCATAAACAATAAAACTAATTTTGACAAGTTTGGAAAGTGAAACCGGCATCTTTTATTTGTTTTCCTTATTAGTTGCTCTGTGCTTGGGTCGTTTTCAATAATATAACGCCACCGGAAATGGGAATGTGTGTTTGGGGCTGAGCGTAAAAGTTTCATAATTTGCATGGCATGCATGCTGTCGCCATCTGCTGTCGCCGTTTGTCATAATGCCGCTGTCCAAACAAGTCCAAAGTGCCGCCCGTGATTAATTTTGCATCGTGGAGCGGCAATACCAGCTGGTCCACCTTCACGAATAATTCAAAGGCCAAAACAAAGCTCAAATTTAACGTTCTAGAGAACGAATATGTTTTTATGACAAATTTCAACTGTTTTATTTGGGTTACAAAGGCCTACAACATGAGCTACTATTTTAAGATTGCCAAAGTTTGTGATTAAGTAAGTACAATAGAACTAAAAGGGTATTTTTAAATTGTATTTAATTGATAATTTGGATTCTCATTTTAATCGGTCTCACGGATTTTCATGGCGCCTGAACAGATTTTGCAGCCTTACTAGTTTTTCTTTTTAATTTAACTGCATATACCGTTCATTTCAACCCTGCTTTTCAGGTTTTAAAAATCATTTTTTGCTGGTCTAGAGGGAGAATAAAAATGTTGGCGACTCTCAACGGCCAGTCATCGAGAAAATTATTCACACAATGCAGAACCTCACTCCATGGCGCGTAAATTTTTTAGCCAAATATTGAATTTCTGCTGCGGGTAGAGAACAACAACGAATAAGAGACAAAGAGGTATATATGTATCCATTAAAAAGGACATGGCAAAAAAGTGGCCAACAAATGTGATTAATAAATATTTTAAATCAATTGTATACCCTAACCAGTTAATTCAATTAATTATTTATAAGAGTTACAATTTGAATATATCAGAGCTTTACTTTTAATATATTTTAGATTACAAACTTAAAAAATGCAAAAATCTTCAATAGAGCATTGCTATATGAGTTATTCCCTTTTCATATTTCTCTAATTATTTTTAAATATTTTTCATTTGCTTTTCTGGTGATTTTTTCCGTTCAAAGTGGCAAATATAATCAATAGCAACATAAGCGTGATGAAGTAAATACAATTATTGTTCTCTTTAAAGGTTCAACAATGTTGATCTTCCTGCCCGTTCACTCGTGGCCTCTCTTCACGCTCGATAAATGCATTTGTGCATATAAATTGCTTATTTATTGTTTGGCGACAGCGAATTTCCCCAATACCCTGGCTCGATCAGAGGGCCAGCAATTTTTTTTAATTGTCAGTGAAAATGGCGGCACATCCAGAGGCTAACGAAGGCCTGGAATGGCTTAGGCTCAGAGTCACGCAGTCACAGGAAATTGTATCTAAATTGAATTTGTGACTACCCCACGCACACGTGTGCTTTCGGTACTGGGTGCCATGTCCCTGCCCCATGTGCCCTGTTCCGGCATTAGCTGACGAGAGCCGAAAGCTGGCAGCTGAGAGCATAGAGCCCTACATTAAAAGTACGTGTCAAATTAAATTCTCCTGCTGCAAAAACAATTGAATATCATGCCGGGTTGCGTCATCAGACCGAGATCCGGGGAGAATATTCCGCCCCAAACGAAATCCGTAGCGTTTAGACGGTTAGTGGGTTTGTGTGCTGCCTGATTTTATTTTAGCCCGAGCTAAATGCCACAGATTTATGTTTATGATTGCGGCATGCCAGCGTCTGCTCAACTTGTTGGGTGTCTGTCGGAGCTTCAACTTCAAACATTTTCGGCTAAATGGTAGAAGCCAACATTTTGCGACCCCATAAAATAGGTATGTATGTTCTGGCATTAACGGTATGAGGCTCACGGATGGTACGTATTTAAACTATAGCTCCCACATGGGAGAATCCGCAAATAAATTGATTGTCTGCTAACAGCTTATGACTTAATAATGTATTGCAAATGTTGATTGACGTGGCTAAAAGCGGGTGATTGTTTTGTTGGAATTATTGGCTAAAATACGCTTTTGTTCAAAGGATTTAAGCTAAGCTTGTTAAATTTTAAATTGTCTTATGTTTAGATAACAAATGTATTTAACCATTGCTGCTAATTTACCTATATATTTATTAATTAATAATCTAGAAAGCTTTGTTGTTCTTTGAAGCCGAAAACTAAGCTATGTCTCTTTCTGTTTTCATAAAAGCCAGAATTAGTAGAATTTATTTCAAGGCCTTTTAAAGTTTAAGTTTAAGTTTGATTTAAATAATAATGAATACTTCCAAAACTATAACTTTTTATTGCAGTTATGATTAAGAAGATATTTCTTATCAGCAGTTAACATTTTGAAATAGGAAACACCAACACCTCAAGCTACTAAGTATCTAAAGTGAACTGATTGAAAACCTTTGATTTTTTTAATTGCTTTCTCCTGTGGAGCCTTCAACAAATTGAATCAAATGGCTTGAGGCCCCCTTTTATGCCCAATTGCTTGCTTAAGCCACGAGTTTCGTCACAATCCAACTTCCAGCCCAACCATGTCCGTATGTGCTTCTCCTTTACAAACTGGATGGGGGGCTGGTCCTCTTGTTCTTGTCGCCAACGTTGTTGTCGCCTAGTCACGTCTGCTGCTGACAAGCGTCTGTTGTGCACAGCGCTCCCCATATCGAATGTCCTCGGCTCCCAGGAATGAGCCGCCCACTACTTATGTCCCAGCCCAGCGCCCCCGGAACTCCCCCTCCGCAGGCAGGCTGCACTGCATGGCGCATTTTGCGACGCCATTGTCCTGCTGTAGGTACTATTTTTGTGTCGCACAATTTACTGCACTTCCTGGCCCGGGCAAACAACAAAAAACAACGTACACCGGGGACAGAAGGAGCTCTGCAGGGCCAAAGGGGCCGAAGGACGCGCGCATTGTCTCGATAATTACCCATGTCCCCTGGTGCGGCGACGAGGCTGGCGACTCCCAACTCCCAGCTCCCGACTCCCGACTGCTGACTGCTGACCCTTGGCCCCGTTTTCTATCTATCAACAACTTCTCGAACAAAAGTTGGGCACGTTCGCCACAGACGGAGCGACAGGACGAGAGGCGGTTAGGGGAACAGTCCACCGAACTTTCCAGCTAGGACATGTCAAAAATACACTCATTGGGCCCACTTAAAAACGCTTAAAGACAGTACAGGTTGGGATTTGAAAATGTTGAGACATTCAAGGGCTGCGACAACTCGAGTAGTTTTTTCTTTAAATTGCTGGCAGTAACTTCTGGACAACAATCTTGACTAGCATCAATCGAAATGTTTTTTAGAGATTTTTATTCTTGCGCTTGTTGTTTCCTTGCTAATAAATAAAATGATATTCTGGCAAGGATTTCATATGGTTCTAAAGGTACTCACTTAAGTTGTATTAAAAATAATTTGTGTTACGCAATGAGTCTATTTGAGAATTTTAAAATATAAGAGATGAGGATGCTCATCGGGAGTTTATACTTATTAAAGACATGAAAAGAACTTTCTTTATTATGTGTTCTACATTGCAATGTATTTTCAATGCATTTACAATACATCGATTTAGTTTGTAACTAGGAGGTTCCATCTTACCGTATACCTAAATATGACATTAAGACTTTCGATTACACACTTTCATCTATATTTGGATAACTTAAGTTCTGATACCTTATATTTCTGTGAGTACATAGTCACTTAAAATTCCGAATATAAGCAATTTGGCAAATTTGTTGGTTTTCTATGCAGTCATATGCTTAGACATCGTCGGACCTGAATACTGAATGATGTTGGTCCATGAAAGAGGCTTAAAAAATGCCTTCAAAGTCCCCTCATAAGGGATTTTAATGTACATTCCATACATACTATATATATATATATATACCTATGTTTAATATTTTTCCGTAGAAAAGGCAATTTAAGCCTGTTTGTGTGCTGGCATTTGTCTGTTGTCTCCATATCAAAATCATAAGCCGATTATAAAGGCAATTTCTATATCATACGTTGTTCAAATATTTTGTAAGATTGTGTGTATATTTATATTCTTGTTGTTGTTGTTATTATGAACTTTGGCTTCTGTCAATTGTTATTTTTATTATCTTTTGCGATTTGGGCTGTGCAACCAATTTATACGCCAGCACCCCAGTTGCCATCATGCTCAGTCTCCTGCCTTGTTAACATGCTAAATACTATATAATTCCTCTTTATTGGAAGACGGCAACCTGTTATGTATGTGAAAAATGCAAACATTTCCCATGCATATCAATTTTTGAGTTTTAATAGTCACTCAAAGAAAATTTAATATTCCGGAAAAGGCTGAAATAAGAGACAGTCAATATCTTAAACCTAGGGGTTGTTTGAATGCTCTATATTTCTTTAGATTTATGATTTAAGTAGATGAACAATGTAAGCACCATACAATGTATTGTATTCATAATTAGAATTACCTTAAGAAAAGCCAGAAAGCTCCTTTTGCGGAAAACTGCTGAAGGAATTTTGCCGTTGGCCATGTCAATGGCGCACAAAATATGCAGCTCGGACTGATAAGGAGCGAGAGTTCCAAAAAGACGAGACCACGAAACCAGGACCAGGACCAGGACTAAAACGAGCGCCAGGACCAAGACCATTTATAACAAAGAGAGCTGACAGGGAGTGTGCTGAGCAGAGGAGCATCCTCCTCCCGCTACTATTGTGATGCAAGAATTAATGCACCAGACGTGTCGCTGCAGGGAGGAAAGGGGTGAATAGGGCCTCCTGTCACACACAAAGGACACTCGCTGCCGAGGAGCGGAGGAGTGGGGAAGCGGCTCACACAAAACAAACGATGTGGTTGCAAATTAGTAGTAAACCACCAACTACATCAAGCGTGAGAGATCCAGGGCTACACTGGCTCGACTCCCCGGGGGGGAAAGTGGAATAAGTCAGCCCAACCACTCGGTCGGGGAAAAGAGCCACGCCCACGCTCCCAGGACTTTGCACAAATAGAATTATTCCGTGCGTCCTGCAGGCGGATGCATGACAGACAGGAGACGAGCCGGAGCTGCAGCACAAAGTTCCCAAGCCGTTTATATGGCCAATCCTGGTACACTCTTTCCCAAAGATCCTCTTTATAGAGTACAGCCTGCAGGGTACAAGAGCAACTAAGAGACAGGAGTAAGAATATCTGACTCCTTAAAATTCAAATAATATTGAGGACCATCCAAGTTGATTTAGCAATTCTTTTATCGACTATATGGGGCCGATATATCAAGCAGTATAGCTTTTCCAAAAGATTTTCTATATATTCTTTTATAATATTTGAATTTAAAAAATGTTTCTATATTTTAAGCCAAGTTAAATTATCTTTACGAAGGATTCCACACCTAGAGTACCTGCTGGTGCATCTGCAATCTTGTTCTCTCCCAGCATCGCTTTCTCTGGCGAGATATTGTTGCCTTAGCAACTCGTGAAGTGAGATGGTTGCTGCTGCTGCTGCCTTCGGTGCTGCGTTTACTGGGCAGTTGTTAGTGGGCAGGATAACGTGTGACAAGGCCGCAGGAACGCTGCCTCCCTGCATCCTAGGGGAGTGGAGTGGAGGGGCAGGAGTGTTCGGAGCAGGAAGTACCGGATGTCACCGGATGTGGAGCTGGCCGTGTGTGTGTGTGTGTGTGAGTCTCATGTCGTGTGACTTTGGTCATGGTTATGACTCCTGACTCCGTCTCAGGTGTGCCCCTTGACTGTGTCCTTCCACCTTTCCCTTCTGGGTAGGTGAACCTTTGGACCAATCCCCCCCGACAATTGTTCCTTTGTTTAGCCGCGCTGTCAGTTAAATGTCAACAGGATGTGTGAAACTATAGTAATTTGTTAACTAAGAGTCTATTGCCTCGGCTGCTTAAGATTGTCATATCGTCCTGAAGACTGCATCCGAATTATTATATGCAACCTCCTCTGATTAAGGTACAACAATTAGCATATTATGGTTATATTAAACCCTTCAAATGAATACATATCAACTCTAAACTAAGTTAAGGTCTCGATCTCAATATATATTCAAGATTTTCAATAAAGTCTACTCGATTTACCGTTTAATTTAGACACATGACTCGAAATATTACATTGTGCCTCCCATGGATTTCCTCCATTTTCGCGACATATACACACTTTGCAGCCGGGAAGCTATTAGCACGACTCAAAGCAATAATTAATTAATTATAGGAAATGAAATGCCGCAAAGTTTCTCACCTAGCGAGTGAATTTCCAAAATTCCAATTTCCCACGCCACGCAAAAATGTTGGGCACATTGCCAAGTGCCACCTGTGTATATCCCTTCCCGATTCCCTCGCTTTCTCTATTATTTTGTCAAATGTATATTTATTACCGGAAATGTAAAACAACATTGTTGAGGCCTGTGCCGCAGGAGTGGAGCTGGTGGGGCAACGGTGGAGATACGTGAATGGCGACCGAAATGACAGCGGTGGCAACAGATGCCAAATAAGTTGGGTTGGAAGCGAGGTTTGGCACTGGGATGGCTGCTCTGCAATGGACAATTTTAATGGGAAATGATTTTAATTGATTTTTCGCTCGACATTTTGTTATTACAACCTAAATGAGATTTCTGACTCTGAGCGAATGATTGTCCTGGCGTTGTATGGTTTAAAATATTGAAAAGAGGAAAAATAAGGAGCAGTTCCATTGCTCTATATATTTTTATTAAATATTATTAATCGGGTTCTTTTCATATATTCAACTGTCAGTTTGATGAATGAATCATATCGTTTATTAATCTTTTTTAATTATTGTTTAATCAAAATTATATGCTACGTATTTTTCACATTATTTCCCATTACCAAATATTACTGAAAAGGAACCATCAGAGTTGTGTGCTGTGCGGATTAGCCTTGGCGGAATTTTAGGAGAGGCGTCCTCCTGCGTTTCCGTGTTATGGTTATTTGTTCAAACAGATGCTGCAGTTAGTGGTTGTTATTGTTGTTTCCGTAATTTGTTCAAATGTGGTCGCCATCGATTTTTGTTGAGAAATGTATTCTATGGCACGATTTGAGAGCAGCATAGCTTTATCCTGTCATTTTGAACCGTTGAGGATCTTAAGGAAATATTTACCAAGGCTGGGGGAAATGAAGTTGACTAGTTTTATAAAATAAAACTAAAAACATTTGCTACATAGTATATATTTATTTTTGTTTGCTTTTCTAATGCTCGACCTAATCAGTAAACGGCACCAGTTGAAAAGTAAGCCCTTATATACTGGTTTTTGGCTAAAATATCTCGCCAAAACCACAACCACCTCTGGAGCGGAATAAAAACAACTGAACATATGCAAATTATATGTAATTAAAATGTAAAAAGTTAGAATAAATGAACCGCCACTGCCGAAAGTGGTTTATGCACCTCCCACAAGCCACTTTCCATGCTAAATTTCGGTGCGACCGCAGTATATATTTATAAACATTTATCCGAATTTAACGCGCAGCCTGCTGTGCTCTACGCAGTTGAATATGTATCTACGGGTATGTGTGCGGAATGATATCGTTATTTTGGCCAGGGGCTGCACATCCGCTTGCGGCGGACCACAAACGCTGCGGCTGCTTGGGCGATACGCCCACAACAGCATCCTCCAGATCCTGGAGCCACCCGTGGCTTAACCAACCGATTGCCTTTTGTTGCAGGTTCGCGTCAACAAGCAAGCTGAAATGTCAATGACCATCGACCGTCACATTTATCAAGCCATCAAAGCCCTGATTTTTACCGCCATCTCGGTCTCTCTTTTGTTTATTTCGTAATTAAAAGTGAGGACCCTCCAACCCAGCACTTGATCTGGCTTAAAATGTTAAAAGATTCGTGTGTAATAATAAATCCGCTCATTTATCTAGGAGGGCTGTCCTTGTTGCCAAACAAAAATATATTTGAATATTTAATTATTATTATATTTAATCATTTCTTAGCTTAAAACTTTAGGCCTTGTTATTATAAAAAATTATAAAAGATGCGTCATTGAAGATGCAATTATCACGTTTATATTGGTTTGGTTTTTGGTTTATACATTTTTAAAATTGATATATGAATCCAAATATTTGTAGATTTTCCCAGAATTTACGTAAAATATATGCTCATATATGTAGACCTATAAATGCTTTTGATTCGTTTCCATTTTAACTTTATATGTGAGCCATTAAGTAATTTCTTTTTCAAGACGAAAGTTTATCTATCCTCTAAAACTTTTATAGAAAAATTTCTATGTTAAATCAATTTAAAGAACAATTAATTTTTATTAAAAATACCAAAGATTTAATGTATAAGTAATATTCCTATGGAAATACCTTTATAGCTTGACATCAGATATTTGTTGTAAGCCTTTTTGGTACTTTGAAAAAGACAATCAGCGAATTAACAACAACCGAATGCAGTCCACAATACATATAGAAACAAGTGCTGCAAGTTTTGTGTGCTATGGAAATTCAATTACTTTATTGTGCTGGTCTTCATCCGATTTTCGCCTCCACCCCCATATGTCTGTACGCCATGTGCCAGCCACAAAACAAACACGGCCAGCAGTCCTGCATCCCCGTATCCCAGCCCAGGCATAGTTGCAGCAGCACCTGTCGGTGGCCCAAACACCAAACATTTTCAAGTTTCCTTTTTTTACACGCTCGCGAAATTACGTTGAAATTTTCACCCGGCGCTGAAAGAAACGGCAAAGGCAGAGTAGAGGGCGGAGGGCGGAGAGCGTGTTGGAAAAAAGAGTGTTTGAGAACAGGAAAAATGGCGGTGTGCAGACAGGAAAAAGGAAACCCATCTCTGGCCCATTTCGAAACTTATGCCCATTGCACACATTTGCGGCTCTTCGCATGAGCGCGCAACTTTTTCTTTCTGAGAACTCCCCAAGAACTCCCAAATTTTTTGCTCTGTCCCTTTTCTGGCGGTCTGTCGGGTTTCTCCTTTGGTCCATTTCTATGGCGGTTCGCTGCTTTTAGCTGGAAATCTTTTTTGGCGTATCCAGTGTTATCTGTGAGCTGCAACAGAGCTAGACTTGGAGATGAGCGCGTGAGTTTAAAAGGTTCTTCACTTGATTCTTAATATTAATATTTAATATTACTTTAAACTATCTAAAAATTTTCTATAAGTAATAATGCAAATTGTATGAATAGTAGATAATATTAAAAAAATAATTTTGGGATTGAAGATTAATAAGGATAGTAATTTATATTAACAGAGTTGACAGACAGACAAATAATATAAATTATTTGTATCCTTTGTCATCTGATTATTATTAGGCTTAAAAACTGTGAGCAATTTTAAAACCATTTGATTTTATTTATATTAATTTAATTTTTTAATCAATTTATTTACCTATTCCTCCGTGTTGTCACCTATTTCGAACACCATTTGGTGTAATTTCTAATTGGAGCCCTGAACTTTCTGCTAATATAACTTAAACTATAGTACTCGTACATTGCCTGAACAGAGTTGAGAATGCACTTGTGGGAGCTTGTCTTTCAATTACTCACTCAATGCCATCCCTAATTGGGGATTAGTTTCGGGGCCAGAGAGGAGGACCTCGTACTCCCAGCATGTTGCGGGCTGTTTGGCAAGAAAGACAAATGCGTTTGTGAGCATAGGCAAGAAATGCGGCTTCTGGCGAAGGAGGATGCCCGCTGACTGGCTTCTGTCGGTGTTTTTAGCTTTTAGTTAAATAGAACTCTATTCGGTATCTGGGCCTGTGTGTGCATTTGTGCTGCATTTTGCTACAGTTTTCGGCACTTGGACTGATTGGCAAAATGTCAGCCCTCAAACAAGTGGGTAAGAAAAGTGTGATATTCGAAAATAGCTTCGTTTTGGTGAAAATCGGTTTGCCTCAATTCATTAGGTGCGTCATGATTTCAAAACTATCATTTGAGATATGCATATCTTTCCAAGGCATTGATTTACGAAAGATGTACATTTATTTTATACTATTTATACACTTTCAGTGATAATTCTGAAACCTCAAAGCAATGGTTAAAAACAAACTTAAATTTCTTATAGAGTAAAAAGTCAAAGATTTAAAGTCCAGAATTAACGTAAGTAAGCAAATGCAAACTTCAATCTTTGTTATAAAAAACACTGCATACTTGTTGGCGAAAAATAAAAAGAAACGAATTAGGCCCTATCTCGTCAGAAGATGCATTTCACTTTTTTTTGAGAAACAACGAAAATAAAAAGTAAAGCAAGTTCTATCCGCATTTTAAACAGCTACAAAACTTAATTATGTAGCATTTACAGTATGAAATAAACCTCCTGTTGCCTTTCGGGATAATTACGGAACACGAAACAACAACACAAAGGCGGCGAAGAAACAAAAATGTCGCCCAACAACAACAAATAACCGCAACTACTTAGCAACATTATACACTTCCGTGCCAGCATCAGGATCTGAAAAACCAACCCAAAACGTAATTATTGTTGCGGTAAATGCCAAACCCCCACTTCTGCTCAACCACAGACCAGGCTTTTTTCATTTCTTTATAAAAAAAAAAAGTAAAAAAGAAATATTTCAACTGATCGAATGTTGAATACCCAGTAGAATCTCTGAATTAAATGGTTTGCCTTTACATTATTTACATTTTACCTTCTTAAAAATAATTCTTTAAATTATATTTTATATTACTTTCGTTATTTTATTAATTCATTTGGATGGATGTGTCAATGTTACCGGGAACCTGTAGTCCTTAATTTCACATTCTAGGTAATAGTATATAACTGAACAATATCACATTAATAGCATTACAGCTGTTTTAGGTATAGCGCGTTCTATTCTCTCGAACTTTATAGCATAGTTCCTTGTTTAACAGCACTCAGTTGATCTTTAGCATCCTTAAAAAAATATACAATTAATAAGTTTAAATATTTAGTTTATTATTATTATATTAATATACAAATTGAAACGCAGGCCAATTAGTCTGAGCTTGGCAATTTGGATCCTGTACTCCCCATATACCCTTAGATAGATTATAAGTAAGGGGTAAAGAGAGAGTCGGAAGGACAAGCGGACTGTGGGGGTGCGACAGAGGGTGAGAGAGTGGACGCAAAAGAGAGGTGTATATGGCGGCGTGTCGCGAAAATTAATCCATTTGCTGTGACAATGACTTTTATGCGGTTTCCAGCAACGCGGCGCCGGCCACCGCCATCCGGAATCAGCGGCCTGGAAGCTACCACTGCCGGACAGTTGGCCAAGTCAAGCCGCAGGCCGAATGCGGGCCGGGGTGAGTGGGACCCCAAAAAGAAAAAAAAAAAACTGGTGGCCGCTCCACAATGCTGCTGCGACATGTAAATATTTGGTGACATTTATAAAAAATGCTCTCGGACAGCCGCGAGCTTCCCATTTTGACCGAGCGCAAAGCCTTATCAAAGCAATTATCTCTAAGATGCCTCGTCGTCGAGTTTAACGCCCGTCTTCCTCTCCTGGCCCTAACGGCACAGTGGGCCTTAACCTTCTTGAATCAGGAGCTTTGGTTTTAAGAGGGAGCAAGTGGGTTAATATAATTCAGTGTTTGCATAATTATATAAATAAGGTTAGCAAGTTCATGTTGCCATAGAAATCTTTAGGTTTTGGAAATCCGTAAAAATGTCAAATAAAATACTAAACTCAAAATTATTTTGTGCTTAGTTTCTAAAGGAAATTTCTTAAATTTCCGATTTAAAACCTTACTTGTACATTCGCATTTTTACCACTGTGCCCCACTGACAATGAGAGAGACCGGCGTCTGCCAAAGCGACCCTTCTCCTTCCTAGTCCGGTCCGCTTCCATTGTTTGATTTGGAACAGTAACAGAGACAAAGTAC
>VNKB01011275.1:0-10894 GCA_008042735.1 Drosophila leontia
CCACACATGGTGCGCGTATTGGCCCCCAGTTTGAGCCACTTGCTAAGGCCAAAATCGGTCAGCTTGATGTGGAATTGATGCGTTAGCAGAATGTTCTCTGGCTTGGCATCACGATAGATAATGCCGGCGTTGTGGAGAAAGTCCAAAGCAAGAGCTATCTCACCGATATACAAGCGCACCAGGTCAATGGAAAAGTGTCCTATCTTGGAGAACAATTCGCCATTCGGTACATATTCGGAAACTGCGGAGAGGGGGGGTGAAAATATAAAGTAAACTTTGATTTAACTCAAATCCCTGTCTACATACGGATGTGTAGATTGTGTCGGTTCTGCCACAGATCGATCTGCTTCACAATAAACGGATGATGACCGCACACCTTTTGGATGTCAGCCTCGTCCTTAATCTGTCGCACGCTGTTGTCCTCGATGAGCTACACAGCATACAATAAAGCGTTATTAATGGGTATAAAGAGGCCAAGGCCAAGGCTAACCTTTGATTTCTTTAGCACTTTGAGAGCATAGCAGGCGCTGCTGTCGGTCTTGTCGCACACTTTAAAGACCACACCGAAGGCTCCCTTGGCCACCAGATGCTCCAGACGAAACTGCTCGTTGCGACTGGACTCCTTGAAGTGAGAGTTAAAGATGGAATTGGTCAGAGGTCGATGCCACTGTGTCTTGCTGCGCCGAGAGCCATGTAGCGATGTCAAGCTGTTGTGGGGGAGGAAAGAGCACAGTTAGAAAATCACTGTTATGTTGAGGGTTAAGAGCTGTCTACCTCTTGCGCGTGGCTTTGTTCCGGTGACGGAAAGAGTTGCGGGCCGCGGAGAAGCTCCAGGTGAGTCGTCGTCCGCCGCCAAGACTGCCAAGACTCCACGTGGAGAGCTGCTGTAATAGAATTTTTTTGTAGTAATTAAAGCTGGCTGTTGCTACTCTACGGGTAAATGGAAGCCAACTAAGAGGCCGGATTACGGATTTACGGTAGACCTGAGTCGTTTTCAACTGTTACCTGGGCGGCAATTCCGCGAATCAATACCCAGAAACGCGTATTTAGGTATACGGATCTCTGCTGAAGCGTGGAGAGCGTGTGCCCTGTGTGCTATATGCGATGTATAATCTGCGTTCTGAGCTGAGCGGCGGCGACACGTGCGATTTTGTCATGGAATATTGGCAAACAAACAAGTCGAAACGCGAGCACTGTTCGTTCGCACGAACCAAAAACTGAGATCGCAAAAGAGAGCGAGAGAGCGAATGGCAGAGTCAGGCCACAGGCAGTACAGTGGTGTCCGCTTTAACGTTGCAGGTACGGTTTGCGGTACTTTTAGTTCTTTTGCATTGTTTTTTGCTTGGATTTGAACATAAACCAAAGTAGATATAAGTTTTTTTATATTTACTTTAATCTGAATATTAAAGTTTAGCTTAAAAATTCAAAAAATAAAATTAATTGTTGTTTCATGACAAGAAAAAAAAAATAAAAACAAAGATAGTCGTTAAAAATTTAATAAAAATAAACCTTTAAAATAATAATATCTGAGCCTTGCTAATATTCTCGCCCGACACTGTGACGAGTGTTTCTTTGCGTGAGGGTCACTCGAATGTTCGCACACGCATGCACACACACACACACACACACACACACTGTGGCACGCACACACGCGCGAGCCACATGTCAGCACTTTTTTTTGGAATGAAATCACAACGCGGGAGGCGGAACTATGATGATCCCCAGCTGTGGTGGGCCAAGGAGTTGGAGGTGGACACACGCCGCCGCCGCCAGAATTTGCGCAGCGCCGCGGGAAAAGCGAACGGTAAACCGAACGCCAGCCGCTCAATTGGCATGGCAATGAAAAATGTGCGGCATACGGCAAACGCAAATGCGGAAGCATTAGAATAGTGCGGAAACTGGGAGCAATGTGGAGGAGCAAATAAGGGTTCACGGCCGTTTAGGCGGCGTGCTGAAGAATCACCAGCCGGGGCGGTGATCAGCTCGGCGTACATCAAACGGAGCAGCCCGCGTCGTAATTCAGCTCTGGCTTCGTTCGACGGGGGGAAAATGCGAAACCCAATGACGCAGTACTTATTTGCACGGGCGTTGGAAAACGGGCCAATCTAATGGGAACGAAGGGAATGGGGCAATGGGAATGGATCGCTTTGGAGGGTTATGGCCAACAGAACCAACATTCCGTACAATTCCGTTATCAGTCTGTCCTACTTTTCGAGGCTACTTTTCTCTCGCTCTAACTCATTCTTACCTGCTGCTGTTGCTGTTGCTGCGACTGCTGCTGCTGCTGCGCCTCTGCTGCTGCCGGCTGCGAATCCGCTACTGCTGGGGCAGCTGGTGGGGATTGGGTATGGATCTGAGCCTGGGATCTCCTGGTGCTGCTGCCTCCGCAGCCAAAGGTTATCGATGACGTCTCTGCCTGCTGTCTCTGTTGCTCTTCTGGCTGTTGCTGCTGCTGCTCCAGCGGCTCGCTCAGTTCCGCTGCTTCTTGAGTGCCTTGCGGTGTCCTTCTGCTCTCATGCCTTGGTTGCGAGTTGCCCATCAAAAGTCTCCGCTCTTTCAATCAATCTCCTCTGTTCCTCCGTGTTCGCGCTTACTGTTGTTGTTTACACACCAGCACTGGCACACACACACACACACAAACAACACACTGGGCTGGAATGGAACTAAGGTGGTTGGCGCGGGGGTTGGGGTTGGGCGCTTTCGATTGCGCAATCACACAGCTGGACAGCCCCAGACACAGAGGAAAACGAAAAAAAAAATCACTCACTTTACCCTTTGCAAAGTGAAACTAGAATATTAGTGTTTAGGAGCGGACTCTGTTTCCTTTTTGATTATTGTTTCGCTTTGTTGTTGTTGTGCTAGTGCGAATGAGCCAGCAAAGCAGTGTGACCAGATGGGGATAGTGGCCAAAGGCGCGAGTCCACAAGAAGCCACACCAAAAAAATGTCTTTAATTTAATTTCTTAATTAAATTCGTACTTAATAAAACTTAATATAACAACAGCGACATTATCGTCTATTAAACATATATAAATATGTCTGAAAATCCTATTTAAAAAAAATTCTATTAAAATTTTTTTTTTTATGTTTTGATTCAATTAAATATGCATTTATGAGTAATTTGTAGAAAATGAGAAAATGTCAATATAAAAAATAATTATTTCTTAAAAACTAGAAAATAATATTGAAAATATTACTGATTATTACTGATTTAAATAGTTTTATTTTTTTTTGTTAATTTTTAGATTTTGAAATATATGTTTTTTTTATTATTTTTATAAAAGTTCAATTTTAACTTTATCAAAAATATAATTATTATTTAATCGGAATGATTTTCTGTATAAGTATTTTTTTTTTGTATTTTATTTTATTTTTTCTTATATCCTATAATCTGACTAATCCCTTGACGACTGAATTACTGAAAATATCGTCGATTTATCGCGATAGTTATTTTTAACTAAAATAAGCTGTTCCCATACAAATTGCTAAAAATATCGTCTTACTATCGCGATATATCAAAAAATTTAATTTGAAGAAGTTTAATCTACATAAAGATTAGTGTTTAATAATTAAAAATTTGTCAATGTCTCTATGATTTTAATTGTTTTCCCTCTGCTGTACAAACACCATCTCTATGACGATACTATCGATGTGTTTTTTAATATTGTAAAATCTATGTTAATAAATAATCAATTTTAATAATTTAAAAACTACAAACAATTATTGAAAACGTAGGAAACGTGTGTGAAGCACTAATATCTGATAAATACGGGTTAGAAACTTGACCACAACTATATTCAATATCGGCTCAATAACATCGATAACATCGGAATAAGAAAACAGTTTCTATCGATGTGTCTTTGTCGTTTCGTCCACCTCTAATTAGCATCGAAGCCGAATTTTTGCTTTCTGCCGTAACTTAGCGTTTTCCCGGAATATATAGATATATTCCAAGTAAATACCTGCATTACGCCGACGATTAATATGGACCTGAGCCTTGACGAGATCATAGAGCGAAAGCGCGGCTATGGCGGCCGTGCGGCGGACAAGAAGTTGTAAGTATGATGCATTCCGGGCGGAAAAATGGCGTTGCACTTCGCGACATGAACAATCACAACGTCCCTTTTTGCATTGCAGCAACCCCCCAAGCTACACGAAACCCCGAAAGCTGCTCAACAGGACCACCTTCAAGCCCGGCCAGTCGGATAAGCCGGCAGTGCGCTCCTTTGACGCCCGCAACAAGATTATCCAGAAGACGCGTGCTAAAATAGGCGATGCACGCGACATTCTCAACCGGAACATACGCGACTCTGGCATCGACGCTCGCCAGCTGCTGCAGGACCGCAAAAAGAACCGCTCACCGCTGTCTGGCGAGATCATTGATGTGGAGGCCCTGTCGGATCGTATGCCACGTCTTGGCCGTAACGATAGCCGGTCGAGAAGATTACAGTTTGTGCGGCGCACTGCCATGGAACGTTCGGCGGCGGCATGGGACGAAGAAGACGATGAGGCTGTCGGGCTAGGTAACCACAATCGTCCCTTTACTTCTAGACTGAACCATTCGGCCAAGCCATTTGCTCCGCACGGCTATGTTGACCACGACAACATGCAGGATCTCGAAGATGGTAAGATGGATGAGCAGCAGACACAATTAGATAAACCATTTCATGCGTTTTTCTCTTTCAGAGGAGATATCCCGCACCCTACACTTTGGCAACTATACAAACCAGCCGCCGCCGCCGCGTTATACCTTTGGCGGCTTTGACATGGACCATGATGACGATGTGGAGATGTCCACGGCTCCGTTGAAGAATAACATTGCCAACGATCCGTTTGCCATTTACGAGGTGGCGCGAAATCGCATCGAGCGTCCATCGTTGCCGGCACCGCTGATCGTTGGACGCACAGACACGGGCGAAAAGCTTTTCGAGCGGCGTCAGCGGAATATGCTGACAACCACCAATCTGTCGGACTCGATGCGTGCTCGTCTCTTTGGCGCTGAGCCCGATCGCCGTGTATCACATGGGATTTATGCCAATGAAAACAACAAGCAGGCAGGGTATGGAGGAGGAGGTGGTGGTGGTGTTGGTGTTGGCGGTACTGGTGGTACGTCACTGATTTCCTCCCAAACAATTTCCATGCGTCGCCCGTCACCGCCACCGCCGCTTGGTGTGGCAAACAGTAAGGCCGGCTATCGGCTGCTGGTGAGCAATCTCCATGCCAAAGTGACCACAGCCGATATACGTGAGCTATTTAGCGACATTGGACCCATGTATGATGCCCGTGTGGTGCGTCCTGGGACTGCAGAGGTGATTTACAAGACGCTGGAGCATGCCGAAATGGCCGTTGAGGCTTACCACCACCGAGAGTTTGATGATCAGCCGATGCATTGTGTTTTGGTTAATCCGCACTCCTCCCATCGCACGGCACGCTTGGCCAGGTGAGTTTTGGAGGCTTTTGGAAAGAAGCACCACTTTAAGGTTTACATCTTTGTGCAGCTCTCGGACTGTGACCACAAATTCATCCGGCGTGGAGGTGGACATCGATGCTTTACACTCGGTGCTTTTCCGAGACCGCTAGGAGATTAGGCAATTTTCCTGCTACATCAGACAGCATTGCAGCATCCGTACTTTCCAACTCAACGCCTCATCTCCTTAGCTTCTAAGACTCACCACACTTTGCGCTGTCGAATCGCGTTGGTTCAGTAAAGTAGAAAAGTTGAAATTGTCGTGTGTTTTTCATTGGCATTCGTTTCTAGTAACGGACTCTAGTAGTTATCAAGAAGTAATAACTATTTTCGAGGAATATATACAAATATATTTTTAAGAAGGCCATGACTGACATGAGGTGGTAAGGTTTAGAGAATTGAACTATTTCTTGAATCAATTGGTTTTAATTTAATTTATATTTTAATTTCTATTTTTAACAAAAAGAAAGTTAAGAAGATGGAGCACGACATATGTAAAAAACTACGTTGAATGGCATTATGGAATATCTCATTGCAAATTTATAAAAACGAAGAGAAGATGTGGAGCAAGGCGTTGACATATTGAAAATAATATTTGGATAAGCAAGCAAATCAAAGGATCAAAAAGTGAAGGTAGGCGGTCACTTTTTTCACAATTCTTAGTAGTTTCAAAAGTTTTCAAAAGTTGGAACGGTTGGAAGTCAAGAAGACTTCATACCCACGTTTGCTGATAGCAAATGAATTAAAATCCGGCTCGAAGGGCCAACATGAAAGAAGAAGTCTTTATCGTGAGTTTTTGTAAGAAACTCACGATGAAGACTTCTTATTTAGAGGCTATTTCACTTAGATTACTTTGATTGATTTTGGGAAAAGTACAGTTAGGGCAAATACCTTATAAGATTTTCTTTTACCTTATTGGAACCGCTGTTCTCTTGGGTTTTTTCCATTAAATCAGATAAGACCGAGGTTGATGTTACAATCGCTTGTATAATTTTACATAAATGTACATTTTTTAAGATTTCATAAAATTAATTCATAATAATTAATAAGAAAGGAGCTGGTTTTGGTAAGCGGTTGAGAGATGCAAAAAAAAATAGTTTATAATATAAAAGTAACTGGAGGCCATTAAGTGGAAGGACGTTAGCAAGTTAGTTATCCCGGATTCCCGTGCCATAGTTGGCACCGCCGGCACGATTCAATGCCTCCCGGAAGAGTTCAATATCCAGTTCCGCCTCAACGCCAGCCTGCAGCTCCACAGCAAAGTTCTAAAAGTTAAATCCAAAATTCATTAATAGATTATGGCTTAGATTTGATGTAAAATAAAAATCCAACGCACATTAAGCACATCCTTGATAAGCGCCTTGTCCGTGGACATCTTGGCCCGCTGAATGACGCCCACTTCCTGTCCAATCCACGTCAGAAAGATGAACTTCTTGCGCTTGGACATCTCATCGCCCATCTGTATGCGGATATAGCCAAAGGCACGTTCCGCATCGCCAAACAGCTGACGGAATTGCTCAAAGCACTGTCCCCGATCATGGACAACGATTTGGGGCCCATCGAACTTGAACACCGCCCACTCGGTGTCTGTGAGATCAGAGCGTACATCCTCGTAGGCCTCGCGTATCGAGTCCTTGTCCAGCGACGTGGCCAGCGGCATCTGGTGAAAAATAGAGAGGGGAGTGCAAGGAGAGAGATTAATCAGCAGTCCAAAGTAGTATATGTTTTGAGTCGGCGGAAGGGAGGCCAAGCGAATCGACCATTGCCAACGCCCCCGCCAAACCGAGCTGACCACGCATGGCACTGGGAGCTGCTGGGTAAGCGGAGGTAGCACGAGGCATGAGGGGCGCTGGCCAAGTGTGCTCTTGATGGCGCCATAAGTCAGCCTTCCCCCCCACAATCCGGAGGAGGAGACTTTCGTTTTCGTTTTTCGCTTTTTTTTTTACTTCGATTTTGAATTTATTTCACTCAATTGGCTTGGTTTCCGTGTCCAAGACACGCTACTGCATTTGGATTACCTGGGATCTCACACGGTGGTATCCAATGACGGAACGAAATGGCTATTTGCTTGGCATTTAGTGTTGGCTAATATAACGTAAGGCCTTTAATTGCACACGAAAGTAATGAGTATTCCACATGAATGGTTCACAAGTTATATATTGTAGATTTTGGAAAGCCTTTTAATAACACCCTGAAACCACTAATTAATATATAAAATTTGCTCACAATTGATCTTATCCTATTATCAGTTCTATAAACATTTTTGGGGAAGCAATTTCGGGATCGATGCCCTTAATACACAGCGGCTTAAGTGCTCCCTCTGTTTTTTTTGTTGTTGTCTGCAGCTGCAGCTCTTGGCTGTGGACACTCTCCTCTTATTGTCTTAAGCGGATCGCTTTATTGAAAGCAATTTACGCGTGACAATTTTCAATCAGCAGTCCGGCAGAAAGCAGGTCACAGATTTGATAAGTGACTTGTGGTCGTTGAATTTCGGGGAGAGAGTAAACAAAGAGAGAGAGAGATGCCTACGCAAGCTTGGGGAGTTCGGGAGGATGGAGTAAAAATAGATGCGGATACAGATACAGATACAGATACAGATACGAGATCGAGCGGGAGCTGAAGCTGGAGCTATGCTCCATAATGCGTTCAATGACCGTTGTACGGCGTCCGTCTTGTGAGAAAAATCAATTAGAAAAGCGCAAAGCGATTTAGAAGAGTAGAAGAGGGCGCCCTGACGACGAAAATATCAAAAGCCAAACAATTAAGCCCAGAAATGAATTGGGCGACGACTTTCACGACGTGACTCTGAGAACTTGACCGGGTCGCTGCTGTGGAACAGCTTGGAAGCTCCCGTTTTGTTGTCATTTTTTTTTTTTTTTTACATATTTTTTGTCTGAATTAATTAGTCAACATAAGCGAATGCGAAATGCGAACTCAAATTTTGCCAAAAAAAAAATAAAAAGAAAATCTAGACAGCGGATGGCCTGAAAGCTAAATGGAGAACTGATCAATGATCAAGAGCAGAAACCGTTGCATCCACCTGGCCAGTTTGCTGGAATTGGTGACTAATGATTTGGCACTGCTACCCGGAGGGCAGATACTCCTCTGGCCCCTGAACGTACGTACAGTGTGCGAGTGGTTCTGGCTAAAATTAGCAACTCTACAGTCCGATAAGCCCGATAAGACACCACCTCATACACAGGCCGTATCTTTGCGGAGCGGCGACACAACAACAACACAACAAATTAGATCACGTCAGTTTGGATGCGACTGCGCCTAGGCTAGATCTGGCCACAAAGATAGGGAGGACTACTCCTACCAGGGTCCTCTTCGGCGGGGGTGTGGACCCAAGTTGACGTAATATCTATGTCGCCTGATAAGGAGAAGAGCCGCCTCGAAATTGATTTATTACGGAAAGTTCTTGGACCCGCCCGATGGCACTGATTGCTTGTTTGCCTTTGCCGTTGGATAGGCAGAAAGGTCTGGGACTGGGACTGGGACTGTGTCTGGGCAATTAGTGCCAAGTAAATCGAGCAATTCAAGTAATCTGGCAATCTCGGTCCGGGTTGTTCCAATTTTACACACCATAAAAATCCGCTTGAGGCTGGGTGTTGCTGCTTAGTCACAGCCAGGCGGCCATTAGATCGCGCCTGGAGGTGGGTCTCTAGAGGAGAGGCTCCTGCGGCAGTTTGTTGCGTTCTTGGAAAAGCGAGAGTGTGTGTGTCATACTCCGAGTGTCATCACACAGAGAGAAAATGGGGTATTAAAGAGGGTATTAAGGAGGGTATTAAAGAGGTTATTAAGGAGGGTATTAAATACAGCATTATAAACCCTAAAAACTAATCTATAGTTGTCTGATATGACAACTTTTAGACAAGACTGTATATTATAGTTTGATTATAATTCAGAGAGAAAGAGAGTCTTGATAATATATAGAGTAATTATACGTCTGATAGTCTAGTCTCTGCACTTCAATACCAAAATTTCGACAATATGATGCCCATTTAAAAAAAATTTAAAAATTTCATATATTATTTCTTTGCTGTGTAGCATTTTTCCCCCCCGAAGTCCATATAGGGAGCGATAAACAGTGGCACTTCCATAATTGATTATTGGTTATCGTCATGACTCGCGCTGAGCTAAAATCTGTTCGAGAATCGCTTGGCTATATATTGGCTGGCTTTCCTTGGAACAGTTACAAGGCACCGGAAATATGAAATATGAATGTATGTATGTACATATATCAAGCATATGGAACCTTGTTCCCCAGCATTTGCTCTCCTCCTTCTGGCTGGGAAGGGGATTATTCATACGGAACCCTGGCTGGTGTCGGATCTAATTTGATCATTTGCCAGCGCATTCCGACTGGAAATGGCATGCGACCATGTCCGATAGACATGTACGTAATGAGCCATATATGCGCACATGTGTGTTGTGTTGCATCCATACAGCTAGCTCAGTGCATTAATATGTGGATATTTTCGTATCCATCAATATCATCAGCCCCGTTGGAGCAATATAGCAGCGCTAAAGCGTAGCCAAGCATACTGCAAATAAACCTGCCGACGAAAACGAAACTGAAACCGAATAATAAATGGAATGAATAATACAAAAAAACAAATAAGAAATAAAATAAAATAAGAAAAAATATATATATATGAGTATATATATATATATTCGTAGCGAGCGGAGTCTCAGGTGCAGCAGAAACGTAACTCCATATTGGCAGGGTAAAGAAATTCCTGGAATTACATAGCACACACACAATACATATAATATTTATATGTGAACTGTTTGATTAACTGAAGTGATTTTATGTTGACTAATGTACATATTAAAGATAAGGAGCTGCAAATAAAAAAGAACCGATTGAAAGGCTGATGCATAATCCCAGCGTCATCCGGAATTCGTCTTCTACTCCACTAGTTACTGATTCCCTGCTAATTATTAGTTAGCAACCAAAAAAAAAAATAAAATAATGCCCAAAAGTTCATCGCCTTTGCCTGCCTGCCGCCTGTTCTTTTTTCGTAGTCTCTCCCTGCCGCCGCTCCCTGCCTGGGTGCTCCTCCGCTTGCCGATGTTGGAAACAAAGGAGCAAACTGTTGTCGCTCGCTGTGACCAACTTACTCATGCTCACGCCCCAGACGCAGACGGCCAGATGCACGGCCAGGGGCAGCGGATGCGAATGGGGTTGGGACACATGGATGGGGCTGTGTGCTGTGTGCGAGTGAATCATGCTGCGATGAAGGTGACGACGACGACGACGACGATGAATCGGGCCAAAAGTGGCGCGTCAGGAAGCGCTTTGTTGGGTGGCAGGGAGGAGCAGGAGGATCAATCCACTAAAGCTCATAATTTAATTCTGACAAAGGGGTTATTTATTGGCCAGGCCAATCTATAGCTTATGGTCCCCCCCCCCCCCCCCCCC
>VNKB01011275.1:10903-36495 GCA_008042735.1 Drosophila leontia
CCCCCCCCCCCCCCCCCCCTTGCCAACGTCAGAGATTAGGTTTATGGGCCCGCACTAAACTGCGGTGCAGTCACATGAATCTGGGGATCAGCTGAACCCCCCAAGAGATAGCGCATTCTGCTTCCTCCACTCTTCTGTTTCTGCTTCTGCTTTTGCTTTTGCTGCCATTTCCATTTTCAGCGTCGCTTTTTGACAGCTCAAAATGCGGCGTTATCTGGAAAGGAATACGGGGTTGCCAGGGCAACAAAAAACCGCAATGTTTGGATCAACAGCGGATCGGTGGCGAGGAGAGGCGTCGAGACCAAGAACGAACAAGTGCGGCGGTGGCGACGACGCACTTGAACTTGATACACTCAGTTTGCTCGTCGTGGGCGCTGCGTTTCCGCCCCCGCATGCAGTTTAAAACGCCACTGGGCTCCCCCCCTCTTTCCCCCCACCTTACATTGCCTGTCCTTCGTCCAGGGCCGGTTCTGGTTTGGGTTTCGGTTTCGCTCAGACACTTACGCATGCCCACAGATGCAGATACACACAGACACACACACGCATGCAGTGAAGGAGAGTAACTCCACTCAGCTCCAGCCTCTCTCTCACTGTCCCTCTCTGTTGCTCTCTTTGAATCTTTTTTAATTCTTAATTTTCGGCTATCCCCTCCGACTTATTCCATTCTTTGTGTGTGTATACATACTGCGTTTATGCGAGGCTTCATTTACGAAGTGGGGGGACATTTTCTTATCTAATTTGTAATCTTATCTCTTATCACAATAAGAATATGTGCACTAGTTGTTCAAGTCCTTATTTGGTATTTTAAGAAATTTTAATCAATATTAATATGTAATTTCAAATCAAACTAAGGACATTTATAATTCACGTACTGAAGAGTTTGTTAACTTCAGCACATAAACTTATACAGCTTGCATGTGGGGGAGATGCAGGCTGCAGGACGATGAGAAGAAGGAGGAGGCAGACATTGGTACTCACCCTGCGCGGCTTGCTCTCTACAATTTGCTCGACCTCAATGCCGTCCGACATGCTGGATGCAGTGAAGACGGGACGCTGGGATGCTGGGATGCGGGATCACGAGAGCGAGAGCGAGGTTCAATGAATCCCCAAAACGGCGCAGCGCGGCACGGATCAGAGTCGGAGCCGGGGGAGGGTTGGCGAGCGAGTTTGACCAAAGTGCCGGGTATGTGGCAAGGGGTGACAGCGAAAACAAAAGTGTAGAACGGCAAAAAAAAAGCACACACACCGGGGGGGAACAAGGAGGTGGAGTCCAGAACTCAGATCTCAGCAAGAGCGGCGACACAACAGCAACGGGACCGAGCAGCACGAGTTGTAGTTCACGAATGTGGAGCTGCCGGCGTCTGCAACTCCAACGAAGTGGAGACTGCCGAAGTCGGCAGCGCAGTCGCGGTGCGTGCGAGCGAGAGGCAGACGTCTCTCGGCAGAGGCCCCACATACGTGCATTGGGGCAGACAGAGACCGCAACATGGGGGAGAGAGCGAAAGAGAGCGATGAGGAGCGACGCGTTGCCGCATTTGGCTTTGTTTTCAGTGCAAGCGAAGCACAATGGGGCCAACTATCACTTTAACTTCAAAAATAATTAATATTCAAATTTTTTTTTTTTTTAATTTATTTTAACAAAAGAAATATATTTAAAATAAAATAAATATTTTTTTTTTGTATCGAAATGAATTATGAATGACGAAAAATAGGTTATGGCCCATAGTGCAGCGGAGAGAAGACAACAAAAAAGCTAAAGATATAGTTGACTGGAAAATATCTGGATATTCAGTTTTGGAGACGCAGTTGCGGTCAAAATAATAACACTAATTAAGTAATTTTTATATTTTTTATATATATTAATTACTAGTTATGAACTTAGTTATAGTTTGTATTTTTTTTTAAATCAATTTATATATTTAAACCTTTGTCATAATTGGAACAATTGCTCTTAAACAGCGTACATTTTCTTATTTATATAATTTTCAAAAAATTAAAATTTTTAATAATTAATAATTAAATAAAAAATCAAACCTTTTACGGAATATTTTTTAAAGGCTCTCTGTTGGTAATATAGAATTTTCAACCTATAAAGCCATTACTGTATCATTTTTAATTTAATAATACTTTTAATAATTTACATAATTTTTTTAATTTTTGTTTTGTGTATTTGGTGTTTTTTTTTAAATAATTTTTTTGACATTTTTAAAAATATTTAAATTATATAGAAAAATAATTTGAAATTTTTTTTTTGCCTTGCATAAATAAATAAATATATAAAAAGGTCTAAAAATATATATTCAGGTAAGAAAATAATTTGATAATTTAATTCTCCAGCTCTACTATCTAGAAATGTGTTAAATTGTCTCCGCCGGAAGCCAGGAAAGCGGCTGATAGAATTAGCTGCAAACATCTGTACAAATAGCAAGAGCGGTGCTCGGATTTCCAAGCTGCCTGGCGGAATGCCAGTGATTTGATTACCAGCCGGGCGATGCACTCATATAACGCCGCCGGCATAGCCAATCTGTGTTCCCGGCACGGCACGGCAACACGAACGCCGGCAACATGTTGCGTGCCACAAGTTGCCGTGGTGAGTCTGCGCCAGTTGCCACGACGCCCACGCAACATGTTGCTGCCGAATGGAGGCGTCTCCGGCAGCCAGTCGTCCATCGCCAGTTGCCCACGACGCGTTACACGCAACGGAAGCAGGCGAAGCGGAGTCCCGTCCTCGTCCGCGTATTCCGAAATCCGAATTCCGTAGTTCGTTGCCGGAGTTGCCACGGAATCCTGCGCGCAAGCGTCCTCACCAGAACTCCAGTCGCGGTGTGACTTTATTTTCAGTTCTTCCATATATATCAAAAATTTTTTTTTTTTGGTGACCCTGCAGCTGCTGGTGGACATGACCCGCCGCTGTGGGCAGTGCTAGGAATGTTCGGCTACGGGGAAGGCGATGGCGAGGGCGATGCCGACCAGACATCCATGTCGGCGGCCGCCTACCGGGCGCTGCTCGACTACTACGCCAATGTGCCGAGTGCAGCGGGACACATTGTCTCCCTGACCATTGGTCCCTACAACGACACAACCGGCTCCTCCATCTCCGTCAGCAATACCACTTCCTTTGAGGATACGAACTCCGAATACTTTGCCACCCAAAGGCTAGAGAATGACTTGGTCACGGAGGTGGCAAACATAGCCTTTGGCACCAGCACGGTCTATGGTTTCGGGGACACTGGCTTGGGCGTGAGTCCCACTACCGCATCCAGCAGCAGCAGCAGCAGCAGCAGCAGCAGCAGTAGCAGCAGTGGTACAGGCATGCCCGTCTGGCTGATACCCAGTTATAGTGTGATCCTACTCTTTGCGGTGCTGGGCAACCTGCTGGTCATATCCACTCTGGTTCAGAACCGACGAATGCGCACGATTACCAATGTGTTCCTGCTCAACCTGGCCATCTCGGACATGCTGCTGGGCGTGCTCTGCATGCCGGTGACACTGGTGGGCACACTGTTGCGCAACTTTATCTTTGGCGAGTTCCTCTGCAAGCTCTTTCAGTTCTCGCAAGGTGAGTATGTGTCTGTCCTTAATTTGAGCTCCTCTTTGTTGCATTTGGCATCTTATCCCCAGAGGCAGCTTCTAGTGTTATGACCTTTAACCTGGCTAAACGCTTTGTGTGCTCTTTAACCACATATGGCCTGTCTTGCATAACGAGTTGTCCCCCTGGAGCCGACTCTCCTCCATATTTGCTTAGCTGGTCCAATTATTGGAGGGCATATAGTGACGTCAAAAGTCGGGTCGGTTGTCGGTCGGTCGTCAATTAGTCGAAATTACAGATACCATACATAAGCAGCAGCAGGAGCAGTAGGAGCAGGAGGAGGAGTCTCTGTCTCTGTCTCCGTTCGTGCGAGAAGTATTAAAATAATTTTTTACGATTATCGTCGCATGTGGATCGTTTTATTGGCTCTGTGTCCTGGAGGGCAGGACGATTGTGCCTCAGCATAACAACAAGTATTAGGTTGGGATAGGCTCCGTGGGTTTAGGCCATAAAATGGAGCACATTGTACCCCTTTAACGCTAGATTGTATTCCTGAGACTTCCTGATATTCTTTTTGAAAAAAAAAAAAAATAATAAAGCTCAACGCACGCACAACGGAGGCCTCTGTACCTATCATGAACCTTGGTAGTCCATGAAAAATTCCAATCATAATATTAGGATTTGTTATTGGCCGTCATTGTTGTCTGGCAGTGGGATACTTTGTATCCAAAACGACCAACGGGCCATAACATAACTTCAAATCAAACACTTGTCAGCAGAGTCCAGACAAAAGAGGCACAGGAAGGGGGAGCAGGAGCAGGAGCATGAGCCGCAGCAGGATCCATGGAGCTGAGCGCTATTAAAAAGACATTTGCAGCCTCTCTCCCTGTCTTTGGGACAAGGACACCCGGCGGAAAATGTAATTTAGGAGCTCGGGACAATTAACTGGGATTTTGGTAGCCACTGGCGACCGTGTGCTCCACTCATTGTTGTTCATGTTTATGATGGAGTCGCATTAGCAGCGACCAAGCCGCCCCTCCTCCACCACCAAATGTTACTTACGAACTAAACTGGGAGTGTAAACAAGGAATTGTGGGCCCATTGCGTAACGTAACGCGTAAAGTTTGGAGCTAAGGATTAAGTCTGGTAAGGAATGGGAATGTGAATGGTCAGTTGTCCCTGTCGCTGTCGTTTTCAATTTGTCATCGTTTTCGCTTTTGCTTTGGCATTTAGTAACAGTTGCGCAGATTTTATGGAGGAGAGAATCTCATAAAAAACGGAATGTAATGGAAAACGAAACGGAAGTGCGTAGCATACTTGGATGCGCAATTTGAGGCGGGCTAGAAAAGTGTACTCGACTTTTGGGGGACACACATGAGGGGCTCTCTCTAAGGCTATAGCTAAAACATATTAGAAAATTTTATATGCAAACTTTGATTCAGGAAAATTATAAAAAATTATTTTCTTAAAGGTTAACATATTTTCTGTTTAAATGAGAACATTTTTAATTTAATTTTAATTTTAATTTTTTATTTAATTTTAATCTTTTATTTAATTTTAATATTTTATTTAATTTTAATTTTGTATTTCATTTTAATTTTATTTTGTATTAATTTTTAAAGTTCTTAAAGGTTAAAATATTTTCTGTTTAATGGAGAGGATTTTTAATATAATTTTAATATTAATTTTTTATTAAATTTTAATTTTTTATTTAATTTTAATATTTTATTTTGTTATTATAATTTTATTTATTTTGTTTTGTATTAATTTTTAAATTTCTGAGAGGTTAAAATATTTTCTGTTTAATGGAAAAAACCTTTTATTTAATTTTAATTTCAATTTTTTATTTAATTTTAATTATTTATTTAATTATTATAATTATATTTATTTTATTTTGTATTAATTTTTAAATTGAAAATATATATTTATTTAAGTATTTTAATTTAAATTTTAATTTTAGAAATTACAATAAATTACGAAAGCCCCCACTGAGGCTGGCCACAATCAGAGAATAAAATAACCATTTCAATGGCCACAGATGGAAATGGGAGTGGGAGTGGGAGTGGGAATTGGGGTAGCCAGGGGGTTGGCTTTGGACAATGATATAGACCGACAGCAACTAGGACAGATACACACACTCGCGCACGCGGCACCTACACAACCGGGAACAGCATGCAACATGCAGCAAAAACATGACAAGGGTCGCGGCGAGGTCTGCAATTACATCTGGCAGGACACCACCTGGTTGCCTCCTAATGCCCCCAAGGGGGAGTGGGTTGGCAAATACAGAAATATAAAAAAATACAACAACAAACAAAAAAAAGGTAAAGAGCGAGGCGTAGGCGTTACCTCTACGGACTTTTCTTAAAAGCGCGTGTGGTTACAATGCCAAGGTGCTTGCTCTTAGCAAAAAACATCCTTACAATGTCCTTGAACAGGAAAAGAAAAAACCGAGAAGAAAACAGCCATTGAGCCAGTTGGGCTTAGGCTTTTAGCCAGAAAAGAAATACCACATAAAAGCAATTTGTATTCACTTTTATATTTAACTTTTTATTGAAATCACTTTATAAGGGAAAGGAAGCACTTTTTTTTTTATTTATTTATGATAATAAAGTAATCAGTATATAATTCAGGGAATTAAAATCAGTTATTAACTTGACAAAAGAGGTTGTAGTAGACTTTTTACTTGATGTTTTTCCCCACTAAATAGTATTTTTAATTTTTCTAGTTTTGATAGTTGAAATGCTTTTCTTACAAAATATTTTTTTTTAATATTTCTAATATTTTTTATATATTTCTAATATTTTTTATATATTTCTAATATTTTTTTGAATATTTATAATATTTATTTAAATATTTATAATATATTTTTAATATTTATAATATTTATTTGAATATTTATAATATTTAAACATTTCTAATATCTATTTAAATATTTATAATATTTATTTAAATATTTTTAGTAAATATTTAAATATTTCTAATATTTATTTAAATATTTCTAATATCTATTTAAATTTGTATAATATTGATTTAAATATTTATAATATCTATTTAAATGTTTATAATATTTATTTAAATATTTTTAGTAAATATTTAAATATTTCAAATATTTATTTAAATATTTATAATATTTATTTTCATATTTATAATATTTTTTTTAATATTTCAAATATTTTTAAAAATAGTTTTATTAGTTTAATATTTATTTAAATATTTCTAACATTTATTTAAATATTTCCAAAGTGAAATATAATACTTTAAGTTAGGAAAAAGGATAAAATGATTATCCAAGCGGTGTAAAGGTATCCTGGCAGCCACGTGCAACACTTGTCAACGGCAATAAAAGCCTCGAAATACTTGCACTTAAACGAGTTGAAGCTGGGCCAGGACCCCTTTTTGTCGTTTTAATACTCCTGGCATACATATGTGGTGGTGGTGGATACCGATCCGCCGAAAATAAAAAAAAGGGTCATTGCCTGCTCACGTTTACACACACAGAGTTAGAGTCAGAGTCAGAGTCACACTTAATGCTAAGCGCCAAAAACCAATTTCTGGGGATACGTTTTTGGGCCGCCTAAGCGCCGGAACATGTGTTCAAAGCGGGAGGGCGTTATGTCCACACATGGGATTGGAATGCAAAAAGTGTGGCATATAAGCGTTCTCCTACCCTTTTCCGTTTCCGCTACCGTTACCGTTATGTCGCAGGCCTAGCACAAGGCACCTCTACGTGGTTTCTGTTTGTTTTAGTTTTTCTTATTTTTTTTTGGGTAAACACATATATCCCCAAAGTCAAGGATGGGGAGTGGCTCTTGGGGATTTGCAGCAGGAGCAGCAGCAGCAGGAGCAGCAGCAGCAGGAGCAGCCTTGGCCAAGTCCTTGGCAGCCTGCACAATTTGCCTGATGAGTTTTTAGTCATCAGCAAACACTTTCTTCTGCTAATTTTTGTTTTCTCCAGTTCAAAACTTTGCTCGCACTTGCGTTTTGTTTTGTTTTCAAATAAAAAAGCTGTTGGCAATATCTTAGCCGAGAGTCTTAGCCATCATCAGTGCACCCCCATAACCATCGCTACCATTCATATCCACTTTTGCCCATTTGGAACTCCCATTGGCTATGGCCATGCCAAAAACTTAATGCCTCAACTTTGTCCCTTTTGGCGGCTTTTTCTTGGAGAAAACTTTCATCTCTCCAGCTTCTTGGCTCTGTCTCCCTCTCCCTCTCTTTCTTTCTCTGGGATTTGTTAAGCATGAAGTTTTTTAATTAATGCACATTTGCTTCAGCTCCATCATCCCACCTCCACCACCACCTTCTCCTTCTCCATTTCCATCTTTGCAAACTTTCATTTGCTACCCACGTGAAGTGGCCCGCAGTGCCTGGATAGATACCAAATGAGAAACACTTGAGAACAATATTAATATCACCGAGACGCCCGGCTGAATCTGCTCCAGACATGTGAAGATTGAAGAGGAGATGCCTTAAGGAGTGAGTTAGGCGGGGGGGAGGGGGGAAGCACCTTCACTTGGCTTTGGCTAAGTAGCCGTGGCAAAGTTTTTGGCCCTAGCAGCCAGCCAGCCACTTTAGAGTACTTAATTCGATAAAAAGCAAGCGCCGAGCGTTTTAGCCAACTTTGTTTCTCTTTCAACTTAAATAGAATTTTTGGCCAAACTCCTTGTGATTTCATTTTACTCGTCAAACTTTGCCTGGGGCCTTAAGGCCTGGAGTCCTGGAAATCCCCCTAAACATTAAAACGAATGCATTTGTAAGGCTGAATCATTGAATTTAAATGAGTTTCGCCCCGGATTCCTTGCCAGATATTGAATTGAATGAATCAACATGACTGTACATGACTGTACATGACTGTACATGACTGTACATGACTGTACATGACTGTACATGACTGTACATGACTGTACATGACTGTACTGTATATCCTTTTGGTAGAACAAAGACTACATAGTAGAGAGAGGAAACTCCTTGCTCAGCCAAAATTCCTGACAATGTGCACAATTTGCAAGTGAAATTTA
Organism: Drosophila leontia; assembly: GCA_008042735.1. Lineage (NCBI taxonomy): Eukaryota > Metazoa > Arthropoda > Insecta > Diptera > Drosophilidae > Drosophila > Drosophila leontia. The sequence goes on from VNKB01011275.1 coordinate 19,457, forward strand.
TATGTGTTTTCTTGCCTCACTCAATGCCAAGTGGCTCGAAATTGAGCGGTTGATCTCCTCTCCCACCCAGAAAGGCACCAATTGGTGTGGGTGTGCCTGTCAGGACGACGTGTCAAGCTGTGCAATCACCAATCCTGTCACACAGCTCAGGAGTAACTCAGAGCCCAGCAGCGGCCACCGTAAAGCCAGTTGTCAATCATGTGAAATGGCGCAAAAACTAATTTCAAGACGCGGGGAATTTCCCAATTACAGTTACAGACTTTAGTATAGCTCAAGGATGGAGAAAGGTGAATAAAAACAGCTTAAAAAATATATAAATTACATTTTTAAAGGTCTAAATTAGCTAAACAATTTTCCAAAAATATTTTAATCCTTTCCTAATTCAAATTTTTCAAGATGTGGCTTAGGGTTTCATCAAATTTATATTTTAGAAAATAAAGTAAAGCAACCTTGGTCTAAAAAAGGATAATATATATATATATATAATAAATTAAATTATAATGTAAATTAAAAATAAAATATAATAATTTTAACTTAACTTAATTTTTTTAATTTAATTTGATTTAAATAAAATTTATTTAAAATATTAAAATATTTTTTATTTAAAGACTAACCATTAATATATTTTTGTGAGATTAAAAATTAAACAAAATAAGTTGAAACAATTACATTATTTTTAATTTAAATATATATCTATATTTTATAATACATTTTTTGTTATTTTCTTTAATTTTCAAATAAAAAAAAATATTTAAAATTTGATTTAATCAGGACTTCCCCTGTATATGATGTGGCTGTAATCACAGGACACAAAACAGGCTTACCCTTCTCAAGGACCCTGGTCAAAACAACTTGTGCTTGTGGTCCTTCCATCATTTGGAGCTCCTCCTACACACGCTCCGCCCCCTTTTATTTGCGGCAATCAAATTTTATCACCCAACTGACGCTTATAAATTCCGGCCTGTCAGAGTCGCATATTTATGCGGGGCTCGAGTTCTCGGGGACTGCGTGTCGTATGCGTAATATGCTCAACACGTCTCCGTTAAAGGCGTGCTGCCCGGCCAGCTTCACAGAAATCAAATTCAATCAGTTGCCAAAAAAAAAAAAGCACAAAAAAAAAGATGGGTAAAGGAAAACAGCTTGGTCGAAAGGGGGAGGGGCATCAAATTCAATTTGGGTTCGTCATTTGCCGCTGCCGATGCTGCTTTATTTGCCGTCAGTTTTGCATTTGCCAATTGAATTAAGGGTAAGAGGAGGGCAGGAGGCGGTGGCCACCACTCGCATCTCCCACATGCTTTGGGCTTTCGCGTACAAATTGTATTGGCATTTCGAAATGATTTAGTTGTCGAGACGCGCGAATCAATCAAACTGCTTAGAGTAGGGCGCCAGGAAAAGCCTTAAAGTCAAAATCAAACAAACACTCCTGAACACCTTAAAAAGCTGGTGAGCCAGGAGGAGGCATTTGTTTCAAGTTAAAGCTTATGCCATTCCCTTCTTCGTGCCGTCAATCAAAAGTAAACAAAGTAAAACTTTCATTTTTGGTTTCGGGGTTAACTCAACAAATGCGACGACTCCCCCATCTCCCTCAGCAGCCCCCGGGACATGGCTGCCATTGTTTCCATTGTCCAAATGCCGTCACAGCCACAGTTTGCACATGGAGCCCCCATCGATATTTGCCAGTTGGGTGACTGCACTGTAAGATTTAGTTGGGAAATATTTTAAAATATTTTATATGTCAAGTTTTTGCTATTTAAAAATGTAAAAAAAAATAATATTTTGTTAAATGTTAAAACAAGATTTTAATTTTTTAATTTTGTATTGTTTTAAATGTTTTTTTTTATGTATTTTTTTAAAATGTATTCTTTTAATGTATTTTTTTTAATGTATTTTTTTATGTATTTTTTTTTAATGTATTTTTTTTAATGTATTTTTTTATGTATTTTTTTATGTATTTCAATTTAAAGATAAATCTATATTTTTTAAATATTTATTTAAAATTTGTTTCAAATTAAAAAAATAAAATAATAAAGTAATTTAAAAAATAATATTTAAAAAATTTTTATTTCAAGTGTAGCCTCTTGTGCGGTAGACACAACGCTTTGTGGAGGGGCATCCCCTAATAGGTTATGGCACCGACCTCAAGGACGCGATGGGTGCGAAGGAGTGTCGGGGGAATTGTTTAATTGCAGATTGTACAAATTGCAACGTGTCCTGTTTGCCACATACAAGGAGCACAGCAGGGGGTAGACAGGGGGGTAGCTGGGGTTTTAATATGCAAATTGCGTAATTAAAATGCAACGAGTGGCGGGCGGAAAGAGTCTTCTAATGAAAGCGATTTGACACGGGGAAATGGGAGGAGCAACATAAGGTTTCCGTGTCTAAGATTTTGTATCCCATTCCTTGCAGCTGCCTCGGTGGCCGTGTCCTCGTGGACTTTGGTGGCCATATCCTGCGAGCGTTACTATGCCATCTGTCATCCATTAAGATCACGCTCCTGGCAGACGATCAGCCATGCCTACAAGATCATCGGCTTCATTTGGCTGGGCGGAATACTCTGCATGACGCCCATAGCGGTTTTTAGTCAATTGATACCCACCAGTCGGCCAGGTGAGTGCTCGTTCTCAAGCCTCCATCCTCCATTCTTTATCCTTCATCCTCCATCCTCCTTTCTTTATCCTTTTTCCTCTCTCCCTTGAATCTCTTTAACTTCAGGCTACTGCAAGTGCCGTGAAACATGGCCTGACCAGGGCTATGAGCGCTTCTACAACATCCTGCTGGACTTCCTGCTGCTAGTCCTGCCCCTGCTGGTCCTCTGCGTTGCCTATATCCTCATCACTCGCACCCTATATGTGGGCATGGCCAAGGACAGCAACCGCATTCAGCTGCAGCAGGCCAGCACCGGAACTGGCTCTTCCGGTGGCATCACAACAACAGGTCCTGGCTCCGGTTCTGGTCCTGGTCCTGGCGCTGGGACGAGCAGCAGTAGTAGCTGCATCCTGGTACTGGCTGTCTATAACGGTGGGTTCTAAGCACCCCCCTCCCCTTTTCATTTGAATTCACTTTTCATGACCAAAAACATGTTCCACACACACAGAGAACAGTAACAACAATAATGGCACTCCTTCCGCTTCCGCTGGAGCAACAGTGACAACGAATATGGCAACGACAACATTGACAACGAGAGCGGCGGCATCTTCCACGGTGGTTACACTGGCCAAGACCTCTTCGCCAAGCATTCGCGTTCATGATGCAGCTTTACGCAGGTAAGCAGAGGGCAGCCAAGCCAGGTGAGAGGTTTTGGGTTCGAACTACGACGATCTATATGATCCCTCCACAGATCCAACGAGGCCAAGACTCTGGAGAGCAAGAAGCGCGTGGTGAAGATGCTATTCGTTTTGGTCTTGGAGTTCTTCATCTGCTGGACGCCGCTGTATGTGATCAACACGATGACCATGCTCATCGGACCGGTGGTTTACGAGTATGTGGACTACACGGCCATCAGTTTCTTGCAGCTGCTGGCCTACTCCTCCAGCTGCTGCAATCCCATTACGTATTGCTTCATGAATGCCAGCTTTCGGCGGGCCTTTGTGGATACCTTCAAGGGTTTGCCCTGGCGTCGCGGTGGAGGTGGAGGAGGAGGAGCTGGAACCGGAGCAGCTCTATCCGCCAGCCAGGCGGGTTACAATCCAAACACCAATGTGAATAACAGTTTCAATCCTGGCCTAAGCACCTGGCGAAGTCGCTCCCGTCACGAGCTCCTGAACTCGGTGGTGCATACGAATAGTGCCGCTGCTGCCGCTGATAGTCCGCAGCTATAAGCTGGCGGTGACACCGGAGGAAAAGCGGTGTAAATATGTAACATATGTGTGTGCTTTTTTTTGTAAGGGGAGTATTTTTTTTACCTACATGTAACTATGATCGTAATCGTAATCGTAATCGTAACTAACTCGGACGCTAGTCCATTGGTGTTTCAATTGAACTTCCTAAGGTTGCTGCAAAATAAAACAAAAGTAAAACTTAAAGCTGTGTTTTTTGGTTAGAGGAAAACTCTGTCGCCGGGTAAGTATCTCTCTGGGAGCCACCTCTTTATCGGTAGGACACATGCCGCGTCCAAGTGCCGCTTTCATTTATCATTTATGGCGCCCAAGTGAGCATTTTAATTGCAGGCTCTCGGAGCAGCCCCAAAGGGAGCACGATGACAGTTGAGTTGGTCACAAGCCGCTTATGTCCTGGACGTGGTGGTGACGGTAACGGTGACGGTGACGGTGTCCGGGTTCGGTTTCTGTTTCTGTTTTGGGAGCTGGTCCTTCAGCCTGTCATCCATGAGGTGGCTGTCCCGGGTTATTTGCCTGGTCGAGTGCCCAGTGGCAACAATTAAGAGGCAAAGCCACCACAAACTGGTTCTGATAATTATTTTAGAGTGCCAGCAAGGAAGAACACTCGTGCTTGTCCACTAGTTGTAAAAAATTTTGGGAGAAAATGATTTAAAGATGACCCAGGAAGAAATATTGTTATATAGAAAATAATAAATAAATAAATAAATAAATAATAAAAAATAAATTGATAAATCAAAGAAAAATTACTAGAAGAGTTTTAAAATAGTTTAAAATAGTTTAAAACCTAGGTAGGTTCCATTTTTATACCCTTGCAGGGTATTATAATTTCAGTGAGAAGTTTGCAACGCAGTGAAGGAGACGTTTCCGACCCTATAAAGTATATATATTCTTGATCAGCATCTACAGGGGAATCTTTCTAGATATGTCAGGAAGAAATCGATTATTTGGCCATTTTTGCAAAATTTTATAAGGGGTTACATCATTAAAATTTTTGATTTTGATAAAAAATTGAATTTTCAAAATTTTTAAATGAAGTATGCAGATTTATTAACTGTAGAAAATCTTGCACAGAACAGTTTTCCGATTTAAAATTAATGCTCTTTTGACCGAGTAATGATATTTTTAATTTTAAAAAAATCAAGAAGTTTTTTAATATAAAAAATCCGATTTTATAATATAAAATAATATTTTTCTAAGTCAAGGAAACATTTCCGACCCCATAAACCATATATATTCTTGATCAGCATCAACATGCGAATCTTCCTAGACATGTCAGGAAGAAATCGATTTTTTGGCCATTTTTGCGAAATTTGATAAGGGGTAACATCATTAAAATTAGCAAAAATGGCCAAAAATTTTGATTTGTTAAAATTTTAAATTTGGTATGCAGCTTTTTTAAATTAATAAAAACTAACAAAAAACTGCTTTCCGAATCGAAATTAATGCATTTTTGGCTTAGTTATGATATATTTTTTAATTGTTACCTGCAAGGGTATACAAACTTTGGCTGGCCAAAGTTAGCTTTCTTTCTTGTTTTTCATTATTTTAACTTTAAGTGTCCTATTTTTTAAATTTTGAATGTTAAGAGCGATATATGTTGATATTTCAAGTTTAGATAAATCACACTGTACCCATTTTGGATATAATATCAAGCCCGATATATGTATCGATTTATCTTATAATACTTTTTCTCTCAAAAAACTTCCTTAGCTTGCAAAACTCCTCTTCCTTTTATATTTATACTTCCATTTAAGACCTTTTTTTTTGGTATCTATTAACGGACAGCTTAAGCCCGATCAGTTTATGACACTCGATATGATTGGAGGGCCAAAAGAAAGCCATAAAAACAGCAAACAAAAAGAGATAAACAGGCGGCATTCATTAGGATTAGGATAACAAATCGACAGACAGCCTAATTGGTATCGTATGTATTAATCAGATGCCGAGGCGTGTGCCAAAAGGATATGCTGGATTTAACCATAAAATCCTTCACGATAAACGGGAGGCCAAAGGAGTGTAATGAAGCGAGGCGAAAAGCTGCAATTTGTTTTATTCATGCACATAACTTTGACTTTGGCAGCGCGAAATGTGCACTGACAGACAGCCGCCAGGCGAAACTGTTGTCGTATGCAGAAAAGTGTCCACAAGTCACTCTCCCTCCTCCAACCGGATGTCCTGGAAGAACCGGAAGATGTATGGGCCCCCAAACGAGCTGGCAGCAAATCTGCTTTGCGCTTTGGTTAATTTAATTTATGGCGAATCCAACACATACAAACACGAGACACAGTCATATAATCAGGATAACAGACCAGGACACTGAGCCGGAGTATCCTAAAAATGTGCGGAATGTGCTGCCCACCAGGATACAATGTTAGACAATGTTAGGCGAGAGTTTTAGCTGTTATTTAATTTATTTTATATTCCTGCTAGCCTTTTGACAAGAAAGAAAGCTGCAAGGACTTTTTGCTGATGGATTTTCCTTCCTTCTTTTTATTCATGACTTTTTGTGCAGCGTCAACAGAAGACAGAATGTATTTTTTTACTCTAGATAGCTTCTTTAAGGGAATTTCCCTGTTTCCTGTTCCCAAAAACGTAGCTCACCGGGTTTGAGTTAAGTGGCAGAGACAGCTGCTCCTCCAATTATAGTGAACGTTAAACGATAAATTCTGTTTGCTGCGGGTAGTTGATCTAATCAAACTTGCAGATGTCCAAACATATCCAGAGACTCCGCCCGTAAACGAGACTCTAATCAAATACGTATAAATATTCACGACACGCTCACTCGACTTGCCGGATGATGGCCTGGGGTGGAAGGATGTCCGTAAAGGAAGGAAGGAAGTGCCTGGACCCGCCAAAAACCCCGTTGGCCATGATGATGATGATGACGATGATGAAGGCAAGAAGAGGCTGGGCTGCCCCAAACAATCAAAACCGCACGCAAATTTCACTTTCGATGCGGCCAACGTGTGCGTGGTATACATCCCTCCCCTCAGGGAATGTAATCCGGTACTAAAACCAAGGAGAAGCAGGATGGGGATGCCAGAGTGAGATTCTGGACTATAAAGAGCTGATTAGAGGCAGGCGCGTCAGGCGTGTATATCGTTTTACCAGGAGATCCGGACAAGTGACACGGCCATTAATCGACCATGAAAAGTTGGAAGGGACCTGGTGACAGGCAGGCAGGCAGGAAGGCAGGCAGGCGGCCTGTGTGTGTGTGTGTGTTCCAGGACATTCATTATTATCCAACTGTTGGACAGCCCTCCTCGCAACTGGGCAAATAATGAGGTCATAATCGAACAGGACCTTTGCCAAATTATTGAATATTTTTAACCTGAAAAAAAAAATCACTTTGACAAATGATATAAAATATATATTTTTTTATATATTAAGATTTATATTCTCCAGCCTTGCCAAATCGATGTATTTATCACAAGGACTTGGCGGGGGGGTACTTCTCTCTCAGGTTATGCCAGCATTTTTCATCAAGCAAAGCCCCTCCCTGATGGCTTGCTAATTTACTGCTGCTATTCCCGGCATTGACCTTCAGAGCCATTGGCCACCCACTCACGTTCTCTGCCTATTTGGCAAGCTTATTGTTCCGGATGTGGCGGCTACCCGGGGGTCTGCTTATGGCATTGACGTGTTTGTTGCTGTCTGCACGCACATCCTCCAGCAGCCGGTCTTGAGACTTGAGTCTCAAGGCTCCAGCCTCATGGATCCTCCTCCTTGCTCCTCCTCCTCCTCCTTGCTCCTCCTCCTTGCTCCTCCTCCTTGCTCCTCCTCCTCCTCCTTGCTCCCCTGGGAGTAGCAGCTGACGAGAGATGTGCTGTTCTTGGAGAGACAAGCGGGGATTATGTAAAGCCAAAGCCCAAATAATGCGGCCTAATGTCTTTGGGCTGACACCAGGACAATTGTCGGAACGGTCCTGAAACCCAGCTGTATCCTTGCCACATTTGCACGACCGTTTCTAATAATAAATAGAATAAAGGCAATAAAATAAAATGGAATAACTTCTGGGCATAGCAATTGCCAATTTGATTGAAACACTACCATATTTATATAGTTTTCAGGATTAATTGTTGAAGTATCCTCCAAGGAGGTTGTGTCCGTGTTCGTGCTGATGAACCGCAATTGTTGCTCGATGCCATTGTCCTTGTCTTCCACTTGAAAGACCACCCCAGATGCCTGCTTAATTTACACAAATGGAAAGCGACAGTTATGGTCTACCAAATATAAATCGAAAATCATTAAGTTTTCCAACACAAAGTCTTGCAAAAATATAACAAAGTTCCACAGCCAAAACTTGGTTGTTTTCCAGGACATTATTTCATAGCAACTAAATGGATTTGTTGCAAGTTTCTCCAGCAGCTGGATTTTGGGAATAGTTTCTGCGGCAGCCACAACAAAGTCAAAGTCAACAGAATAAATGAAATTCCGGGGCAATGAATTTGGGCCAAGATTGAGTTGCACCCCGGAGCGAATGAATCCCCTATGGTTATGCCCACACAATCAGCACTGAGTGGGTGCAAGGAGCAAGGAGCACAGACCAGGAGCTGACCTGAAAATCGGACATGGCTCTGGTTGGTTTTTGTGGCTCTGATGATTGGGCTGAGGCAGTGTGTTGGCCATGATTATTATTGCCCAGACTAATTGCGGCGATTTCTGTGGCGCTACACATTATACTCAAGGATGCGTTAGTCCTTGATAAGCAGCATGACTTTTGGTTAATAAAATTCAAGAAATTATAATTAAAATTAAATTGAAGAAATTATAAAATAAAATTTAGGAAATTAAAATAAAATTTAATAATTGTAATTAAAATAAAATTGAAGAAATATAATTAAAATAAAATTAAGGAAATTATAATTAAAATAAAATTAAGGAAATTATAATTCAAATAAAATTAAAGAAATTATAATTTTAAAAAATTATAACTAAAGTAAAATTGAAGAAATTATATTTTTAAAAATTTTAAAAAATTATAATTAAAATAAAATTGAAGAAATTATAATTTAAAAAAATTTGAAAAATTATAATTAAAATAAAATTGAAGAAAATATAATTTGAAGAAATTTAAAAAAATATAAATAAAATAATATTAAAGAAATTATAATTTAAACAAATTTTAAAAATTATAATTAAAATAAAATGTAAAAAATATAATTAAAATTATAGAAATTAGCTTATGTAAAATCTAGCCCTTCTAAAAGTCAGAACTTTATCCTTTTCAACTCTAGCTGGGCATCCTTCTCTGTATGTCCTCCACATGTCACGTGTTAGGCATTTAGTTGATGGTTTCTTTTCCAAGACCGCGCTTTGTTTTACAACATTTTTATGTGGACAGGAAAAAAAATAAGCACAGACAAGAGATATTTCACACAGCTAAAATAAAAAGGAGTCAAGGGCAGCGATGTGGAAACTGGCAACCTTGGCCCAGGACTCTACCAGGACTCGGCCAGGACTCTGTGTGTGTACTTTGGTACTTATCCCCCATATCCAAGGCTCGTTTTGTGTTAACGCCGCAGTTTCAAGACTCGGATTTTATGTCCTGCCAGCTTGTACCAATGTGCGGCTTCCTGAGACATTGACCAGGAAACCGTCGACTCGGCCACTTTTAGGCATTTGTCACAGCCCAGCGAGTTCTTTGTCACTCCAGGAATAGCAGAGGGAATGGAAACAGGAAGGGGGAAGAGGAAAGGGAACACGGAAAAGGGAAAGGGAAAGGAAAGGGAATACGGAAAAGGGAACCTAGAACCGGCAAAGTTCCGGGGATCCAGGACGATAAATCAACATCAGCCTCATCAGGACGTACCATCATGAGCGACGACATCATCATCAGCAATAACCTTGTCCACGGAATCAAATCGTGTCCATATTTTTCATTGGCAGTTCACATTTCGCTGTGACCTTTCATCAACCCTCCTCTCCTCGTATCCTCGTATCCTTCTCCCCCTCACCACTTTCCATTTCCATTTCCGTTTCATTTTCACTTAAAGCCTGGCCCAAATGTGCTGGCCAGAACTTAAACGAGTTGTTTCCCCAAACTGGGCACAATTTATTTTCATTTATGGCCAGCGAATGGCCAGCCGCCTGCGGCTAAATACGAAAAAGCTGCATTCTTTATATATATATTTTTTTTTTGTATAAATTTATTGAATTTTTAATGAGATCCGTACCCACACTCACACACACATGCACACACAGTGGTGGCCACACGAGCTTCGGGGATAAATGGATTGCGGGCCACATACTCCTCCTGCTGTGCCACTTCACTTGGAGGGTTCCCGTGCCCTTCACATCCATCCACAGCTTCCGCGGCTGGAGATCCGTTTAATTTTGTGGTTTCCATGGGAACCAGTGCTTGGAGTATCCCTATACCCACTTGACCCATACACGTTAGCAACTAAAATGTCCTTAATGCACAAGAAAATGTGAAAAAAGGACACTTTCTTCATGTGATGGTTAGGTACTAACATTAAGTTTAATTTTAATTGCAATTTGGTGTGTATTTCTAGAGAGTTTGGGGGCTATATCAGCTGGGAGGCTTTCAGGGGTTCAGAAAAAAAAATTTAGAAAAGTTAACTTGGGGTATTTTTTCGACTTATTTTCTTAATATCCCGTTAGGGCTAACGTTTTCTTTAAGTTTAAATACTACTTCATGTTAATGTTTTAAATTTAAAATTAAAGCTAGTCCAATTTCGTGGTTAAACTCAATGTTAAAGAGTATATAAAAAATTAAATGTTTGGAAATTGAATTGTTTACTAAAAAATAAATTGGACACGCAAGCTTCTGGCTAGTATAATTAAAATTAAAATTCCAGAACATGTAATTAAAATAAAATTAAAGAAATTAATACAAAATTTACGAAATTAAAAGTAAAATAAAATTAAAGAAATTGTAATTAATATACATTTTAAGAAATTATAAAACTAACCTCTGGTTAGCCAAATAATAATAAATGATAATAAAATAATTTAAGAAACTATAATTAAAATACAGTTTAAAAATGATAATGAAAATTAAATTTAATAAATTATAACTAAAATAAAATTTAAAAATTATAATGAAAATAAAATTAAAGAAATTATATATAAAATAAAATTAAAGAAATTATAATTAAACTAAAATTCAGGAAATTATGATTAAAATAAAATTCAAGAAATTACAATTAAAATACAATTCAAGAAATTATAATTAAAATAAAATTTAAGAAATTAAAAAACTAACCTTTGCTTAGCAAAAATTGCTTTTAATAACAAAGCAATAATTCCCAATCTCCCAAAAATTAAGTCTCTCAGCCTTTATCACCACTTAGCATTTATAATTCAAGCCAAACTGATGCAATTTAATATTGAAATTCTACAATGAAAATGTGACAAGCCAACTTCTCCCAAAAATGCTTGTTATTTTCGACTCGAACGAGCTCTCTGCATGGGAATCCTGGTCTATGGACGGGGACACTGTCACCTCACATTTCGCACACTCTAAGCGCAATTAATTTCGAAAATCCCCGACAAATCCGCACAATGACATATCAATTTCAGCATGTGAGGGCGATGATTCCGACGACGACGACGACTGCCACATAAAACAACAGAAATACCTTTACCCAGCTTTTTAGTCTCTGTGCCTCTCTATGTGTGTGCCCTGGGGGATGTCGACTTTGATTTTGCCAACAAATGCGCACAAAGGCCTTTCTATTTATTATATTTACAATATAATAAATATTTCTGGCGACTGCCAATGGCTGGAAATGTCCTGGACAAGTGTGCGTTGTCGTTGTCGTTGTTGAAGCGGCAAAACCAACAAAGAAAATAACAGTTGGTGTCCGGGGCCAAGAACGAGCTGTGGAAGGAATGTTTATTGCTTTGTTTGTCTAACATTCAAGAGGGGCAAAGCGTTGGGGAGGTAGGGATTCCAGTTTCATTAAAGTTTTTAATCGAATTGAGAGGGGGGGGCGCAGGATAAGGCTAAGGATAAGGATGAAACAGATGACGATGATGATGTTGATGATCATCCTCATCGATGTGAACGGAGTGTAATGGAAATTAACTGACTTGGCTGGCCATCGAATGGATGTCAGCTATGCGCACGAGTGGCTTTCCCCTTTCCAGGATACCAAGGCTAAGTCATTGTCCTTCCACAGAGCAATGACACACATAACCCAAAAGCAAAATCACAATCGTATCAAATGAATATAAAATGTTTATTGGCCACTCTTTTGCCGGGTTTCAAATTTCAATTGGCGGCACAACGTTACGGCTGTTGCTTGGCAGGATTCTATATATCCTGATGCTGCTGCTGCTCCTGACATGGCGGCTTAATGTTGCTGTCATTTTTCGTATTTGCCAAATGCTGCTGCTGCTGCTGCTGCTGCTGGCGAGGCACTTGCTTAATTGGCTTGTTGTCAGCACGTGTGGGCCCCCATATCCTGCCACTAAACCGGTTTCCGTATCCTCTTTTATTCACACCTTTGCCGCATTCCGCACTGCGTCGGCAAAAAACCAAACTTTTTGTGGGTGTGTGTGTGTGTGTCTGCAGCAGACGAAAAATATGCGATTTTGATTTTAATAAAAATTAATTCAACAGCTGGGGAGAAGAGGTTGAAGGTGGGAAGTGGGAGGTGAAAGGTGGAAGGTTAGAGGTGGCAGATGGGAGGTGGAAGGTGAGTGAGGAGGCCAAGGTTAAGGAGCGGGCTTATTGGCTTCCCAACATCCCCCAGGGCCCCCACAATTATGGCAAAATTACAAACTTGTTATCTCATTTATGGCGTCAGCTGGTTATATTTTTGATTTCCTGTCAGGGATTTCAGAGCACCACCTGGCATCCACAGAAATAACCAGCATTCTCAGCAAATAAGTTTATTTCTTAAAGGAATTGGGAATCAAAATCTCTTTTAGAAGGCTTTTTGAAAAATATATAAGTTAAAGAAATCGGAATATTATAAAGTCAGGGAGGGATATAACTCTTTGGAAACCCCATAAACAATGAGACTACAACCAGGATGCAGTATCCATAAGTGGATCAGCTCTTTTGAAGCTCTCTTAAGACTTTAAAACAGAAGAGATCGTTTTCCAGTCTGGACTTCCCTTATTAATTAATACACTTAAACATTAGTGGATATCGAAATACGCTCTGAGTAGAACAAACTCCCTCTTGAATCTCTTCTCCAACTTCCACCCCCTGAAAAGACATTCCCAAAAGGCGATTGGTCCTAAGAATGGGAATCTAACTAAACAAGAATTTTTGGGACCAGACCGGACCGTCATGGAACCCCCATGATGACTCGAATATTGGCAACAAATGGAAGTCGTTAGGCAGCAGCAATGGCAACTGCGAGTGGGCATCCCGGGGTAGCTGCGGGTGTGTTGTAGGCCTTATTTACATGCTGTGTGCCCCGAATGGCAACAGATGTGGTTGGCCTAGGCGCCTGACATTTCAACCATCAAAACTCAATTACCGGACTAAGGGAACATGCTCCGGGGGCTGACTTTATTAAATTTTCGTTTGTCTATGCGGGAATGTCCAGGCACAACCTGGCGGTCAAATTATTATCAGAAACTTTTAGTTGAAAAGTCGACACAAAAATGAAGAAACAAGAAAGGGAGTTAATTGCGGCATGCCGAAGTTTTTATACCCTTGCACATAGTTTTAGTATTTCTCATAGCTTAAATTAGTGAAAATGTCTAACTTAAACTTAATGTTAAGAAAACAAGATATTTAAGCTAAAGAAATTCATAATTTGTGTACTCACATTTGTGTAGGTTCCTCTTCTGCTTGATAAGTCTCCTGGATTTCTCTTTGATCTTAAACTCTCTCCGGTGATATCTGCTCGTTGTCTCTATCTCTCTCCCAAATAGCAAATAAATCCGTAGCGCTAAGCTAGAAGACAGAGAAGGTACACTGCAACACAACAACACAGCAAGTGGCAGCTGTTTTAGGAGAGAGTAACCACTAATACACACAACACTACCTCAAAGATCCGACCTCAACATTCAGCTGGGTTACCACTCAGAAAATGCTAGAACTAGTTGGGAATTTTAGTGTCAAGCTTTTTTTTATATTATTATTTTTTTATATTATTTTTTTTTATATTATTTTTTTTATATTAGTTTTTTATATTATTTTTTTTATATTATTTTTTTTTTTATATTAATTTTTTTATATTATTTTTTTTAGATTATTTTTTTTATATTCGTTTTTTTATATTAGTTTTTTTAGATTCTTTTTTATATTATTTTTTTTTTATATTATTTTTGTATACTATTTTTTTTAAATTATTTTATTTATTTACTTCTTTTTTATTTATTCATTTAAAGCATAAACCTCTTGCAAACCTTTTCCTGAAATTATATACCCTCAGCAAGGGTATCAAATAATACAAAAAATAAAAGTTTATAAATCCCACAAAAGGTCAAATGACAAGCCCAATTGGATGCTGGATAAACAATGTTTTTGCCTTTATTTCTATCATCGGATAATTGTTTTATTGCTGACACTCGGTTTTCTTGGTTTTTAGCTTTCCCTTGTCGGGGTTTTCCCCATTTTTTATTGGGTGCTTTTCCGGGGAAAAAAGATTAAGGAAATTGATGGAAAGAGGGTAAAAGGTAAACAGGTTGTGTATCCTGGCAATCCATTTAACTTGTCTGTGTAATGCTGTAACTGCACTTCACATAACTGTTTTAAGCCATTAAGTGCTCTTATAAGCCGATTATAAAAACTCGCGACCGCAACACACACACGCACACAAAAGTAGCATTAAAAGTGCATTATAATAAGTGCACTCATAAATAAATATTTACCTTAAATTAAGCCTTGTAATTAATATTAATATTTATGTAATATTCGCTGGAATATTTAGTAATTCGCCTTTAAAAATGAGAGACAACATTTCTTTTTATTCTTAAATTAACTATGCAATAGCATATTTTTATTAGCACAAAAATATGTGCTCACCACTGTTAATACTCCAAAGGGCTCGTCATCCTATACTTCATTCCGATGAGGTTAGAACCAGTTGGGAATTATACATATGTGCATACATGTGACCACTTCTTAATTCTAGAAAATATTATAAAACTAATAACATTTTCTAAAACTAAGAACATTTTCTAGAATTAAGAAAAGTTTTCCAAATTTTTTAGGGCGGTTTTTCTTAAAAATAGAAAAACATTTTTTATGAGTGTTGCAATCCAGCAACCTTGGTTTTTGTGTAAAAGGGTGTTCCTTGAGAGCAGCAAGCTAATTTAATTCGTTGGTTTATAGATGTATATATAAAATATCAATATATTTATGTATAGAATACAGTATATCTTCCTCTGTATATCCATCCTTAATCGGCTCTCCTTTGAGATGGGATTAGGCCAGACTTCGGTACGCCTTAAGTGTGACATGAAATGTCACAGCACTCGGAAGCATAGCCACCAATTAGTAGTAGTAGAGAGAGGGAGAATAGAGTCCCCCGGGCCCTGGCAGGAGTCCTATTTGCGCCTAGGGGGCCATCAAATCAAGTGAAGGAGACCCCTTCCGGACTATTTACGCATAACATCGGGGTCTATTTTGGTGCTGGTGCTAGTGCTGCTGCTGTTGTTGCTATTTTGGCCAATATTCATTGTTGAATTATGCAAACGTGAGAGCCGGGCGCCTTGCCAATTAGGCCTAATTACTCACGTTCGTTAGTTGCCAAAAATGGGAAAATTCGAATTGCAAAATGGCAAGTTGAAACCAGAATTAAAGCGGAAAAGCTGTGCGGGGGGCGGAGGTACATATACTGTTAGTGAAAGTGGAAATGGTATTCAGGCACAATGCACACATTTTGTTGATTTAAATTCATCGTAAATTGGGCAACATTTGCATTTGACGAACCGAATGCCGCCATCTCCTGACATCCAGCGAGGAACCTGACACGTGTGGGTGCAGAAAATTAATTAAATTTTCCTCCTCAGAGTCTACCCACCCACTTAGCCCCTCCTGCCACGAAGTAGTTACCGGACACGGATGGATTCCGCAAGGCGCCAATGATTGAGCTGTGATTGAATTCACCGCCTCGGATTTATTGCATATTTCCGGGTTCTGACAGTGCTGTTGCCAAGTTTCTGGTCCTTAAAATTATAAATTAAACAGCTTAAGCTTATGCCGATTAATTATATCGATTATATTAATCGGGGACTTAAGGGGACAATTATTCCTAATTAACTGATAAAAGGCAATCAATAAAGGTCGACATAAAGGTCACAAATGGTAATTGCCTTTGGGGTTTTGTGGGTTAAATGTTTGGAGAACTTTAGTATCTGGTGTAATAATGTTTAATTTATTGTTTCTAATCTTGTTTTTTTTTATAGATTTATAGTGTTTTTTTTTTTTTAAATTTTGTATTTAGGTTTATTACAGCTGATTAAGTGATAAAAGTTACAAAATACAACACAGAAAAAGGGTTGCAAATCATAACTGATTAAGGGAATTATAAGGATATTAAATAACTAAATTAATTATTTATAATTTATATATGTACATTATATATAGGTTGAAATATTTTTTTTACTAAGTTATGGTCTTAAATTCTGCTTAATTGCTTTGATTAAGTGATTAAAGGTAAACAAAAAAAGGTTACAAAAGTTAAATTGCGGGGTAAATGTTTAGCAAATCTCCATGATCTAGGATTTATGTATATTATATATTGTTTTTAATATGTTTTTAATTGAGTTATGGGGCTCTTTATAATATATTCTGGTTAATTACCTCTGATTAAGTAATAAAACATAAACAATACGAAGCAGTAGGGGGCTGCAAATCATAATTGATTAAGGAGATAGCCTAGGAAATGTATAGCTAACATAATTATTTATAATTTATATACATTATTATATTACTCTATATATTTTTAAAATATTTTTATATAAGTATAGGATTTTGTTGTGGTTAATTAACTATGATTAAGTGTAAAAAGGTTAACAAAACAAAGCAAAAAAGGTCCACAAAGGTAAATTGATTCAGAGGATTGTGTGGAAAATGTTTACCAATTATAGGTTTTTTAAATATATTTAATATTTTTCTATATTTTATTTTTATTGTATTTTTTTTTGTATTTTTCTATATTTTCTATATATTTTATATATTTTATATATTTTATATATTTTATATATTTTATATATTTTATATATTTTATATATTTTATATATTTTATATATTTTATATATTTTATA
>VNKB01011291.1:0-86036 GCA_008042735.1 Drosophila leontia
TTTTAATTCCTTAAAATATGTTGAAAAATTAAAAAATTTGTTTTTCTTCCAAACATACCTAGATCGATTCAATTTTTGATGCTGATCAAGAATATATATGATTTATGGGGTCGGAAATGAGTCCTTCGCTGATAAAAATCATAAAACCCCTTAAGAATATCTAAAATATTATAATATTATATTATAGATATAAATAAATACTTTTTTAATAAAAAAAGTCATAACTCAGTCAAAAAAGCATTAAATTCAATTCGGAAAGCTTTTCTGTGCTAGTTTTTTCTAGGTTAACATTTCTGCATACTGAATTTAAAATTTTAAGATATCTAATTTTTTTTCATTTTTTTTGGGGAATTGTTTACCAATTTTAAGCCCTTAAAAAATCGAAAAAAATTGGAAAACATTTTTTTCTTCCGGGAATAGTTAGATCGACTCGGTTTTTTGTGCTGATCAAGAATATATATGATTTATGGGGTCGGAAATAACTCCTTCAGCTTTTAACTGAAATTAGAATACCCTGCAATGGTAAAAAAATGTATCTTTAGCTACTTGGACATATTGTTATATTTAGTGATTTCAGAATTATGGTTTCAATGGCTGCAAATTCCGATTATTCCGCAACCCTTTCTTTTTTAAAATTCCACAGTTAATGTCTGCTGCATTTTCAATGTGTATTTAATCGTGTTGAATAACTGAATTTGGCACTGCCTTTGCGTCCGTCTGCTGTCATTGGGTAATTGTATTAACTACAGATGTAGCCCGTACATACTGTACAAGATCGAGGGGAGCTGCTAGATGCTAGCTGGGAGCTGGTAGAAGGAGCAGCATCAGCTGCCACAACTAATTAGCTGGGGACCCACATGCATAGGCAAGCTGCGTTAATGGAGTGCGTAATGGGTTAATTTTGGCCCAGCAATTTCCCCTCACACTCCCTCTCTCTCTCGCTCCGTCTGTCAATGTTTGCACTTTTGTTAAGCAAGGACAGGCCAATGGGTGGTGGTTGGTGGGTGGTTCTGCATGTCGACGTGTCGACGTCACAGTCAGCCTAAGTCGGATTCTGGATTCAGATTCAGCAGCAGGCAAAGTCGCGCTCTGACGACAAGTTAATCACATCGTGTCCAATCAGGCGAGCTAATCCCTCTGACAGGCATCGACACTGCCTCATCCCTAGACTCATCCCCAATGCCTACTTTGATATTCCACTAGCTGGCAAAGTGGCACAAAGAGTCCCATGACTTTGGCAACTATTTTGGCAGAGTCAACTTTAGTTTTTGCGTTAAAGAATATACCTAAAATATGAATCATACCTTAAAATAGTAATTTATTTGATATTTTTTAAAACAACTCGTTACTTTCAAAACACTCGCTCCTTTTTCATTTTTTCCAAGCTTTTTTTTCAATCAAAAATACTAAAAACTAAGTATTTAATCGATAGTTTTAAAATCAACTCGTTACTTCCCAAAAAACTCGCTACTTTTTCATTTTTCCAAGCGTTTTTTGTCAATAAAAAAAACCCCAAAAAAAAATACATAAATAAATCATAATAATGACAAAATTAATAAAGCTCGTGTCTTCTCAAAATGAGATCTTTGTAGTGCCCCAGGCCATAATAAAATGCTCGGGAATAATCTCGCTTTTCTGCGATAACGACAACTACAACAACAACGAGTTGGAGGAGGAACCCTTGCCCCTGCCCAATGTAAGCTCCTATATTTTGGAAAAGGTCCTCACATGGGCCATGTATCACCACGAGATCAAGGAAACCACAGACTGGGATGCCGACTTTCTAAATATGGACACGTGCACGCTGATTGCTTTGGTGGCTGCAGCCGATTACCTGGACATACCGGATCTATGGAGACTCGGTTGCAAGGCGGTGGCCAATCTAACAATGGACAACGACAGTGCAGAGAGTTCGCGGCAAATCTAGAAATTGCTATAAACTCCAACAATCTCCAACAATCCATAATCCCATATATATATGTGCACCTACAGCTCTTGTGGTTTTTACAGCCTTCCCAGGGTATTCTAATGTTTTCTATATTAGTTCTATTTTATTTAAAATTGCCAATGTAAATTTAAACTTGATTGTAAATTATTTCGGTAACTAAATTAATTGTATTTTGTATTCTTTGTTTTTTGGACTTTTGGTCTCCTTGGTCTAAAGGTCTTTCCAACTCCTCCCTAAGAAAGCGTATTCAAAGTTCTGATTGACACTCGGCTGTCTTGATTATTATTACTATTATGGATGTAAAACCTCGCAACAGCTGCTGCATATCAATTTGTGGCCTGATCCATGTCACAAACTTCTCTGTCTCTCTCTCTCTCTCTCTCTCTGTTTTTTTATATATCCTTTTCTTTTGGGTTATTGGACGGACTTTGGCCTAAGCCCGGTTCCGGACATTGGCAATTTGCATTTGTCGATTCCAACATCATCGACATTTCCTAGTGGCCAATTATCGCTTAAGCCTGCCTGTGCTCCACTTTTGCTGCCTTTTTCGGAGGCTTTAAAGTTTAGATGGGACACGGGGATTCTCCCTTGGCCTGAGCCAGTTTAAAAATTCGTTTAAATTCCATTGCCGAAAGTGGCCTGTTGTCCCTTGTTTTGTTTGAAAAAAAAAGAAAGTCAAAAGCAAAAGCAAAGTGAAGAAAATAAAGGCTGGGAAAATATGCAGGAACCGCGAAATTGAAATTTTGGCTTCGCCTGGTGGCGGCTTCTTTGCATTGTTTGGAACTGGGAACTCGGATTGGGGGTTAAGGGATGGCTCAATGGCTCACCCACCTGATCCTAAGTAAATACAAGGACAAGCGCTTCATGCATGTGACTCTGACTCTAACTCTGGCTATATATTTTTATTCCCTTTTTTAATTAAATGAAACCAGAGGAATTGACCCAAAATGCAGAATAAATAAATATTTTACGGGGTTTTGGTTGCTCCTTTTCGTGTTTTTCTGTTTTCGTTAATAATTATTTTCACAAAAGGAGGTGGAAAGAATTCAAAAGATGCCGCCGCACATAGCCATTGTTTACTGTAAAAACAAAGCCGAAACGCGGCCAAAGGAATGAGAGAAAAAGGGGGTAGCGACGAAAAAAAATAAAAACAACAATAAATATTTCACCTTCAATAAATCATTTTCCCCATTTTTTGCTGCTGCCCAACAGCAAATCCCCTTTACACCTTCCACAGAAACAGAAACAGAAAAAAATACAAGCAAGAAAAAAGGGTTTCTTGTCAACCCCAAAAGAGGGGAAACCCCGTTTGTTGTCCTTAAAAAATACAACAAAATTAAATCGAAAATATGTTTAAATAAATGTTTAAAAATAACATTAAGAGAGATGACTAAAAGCAGAGAATGTTTTGCCTAAATATGCATAAATTTTACATTAAAAATATGCATTTAAGCCAAATTTAGGTCATTTTGTGCCTTAAATGCATATTTTCAATATAAAAATTAAGCATAAAATAAGAAAATGTATTAAAAACTAATAGAAGAAGCTATTTTCTTGCTTTAAACTGCTCTAAAATGATACAGTCTCCACCTAAAACCTAGAATTATCCTGCATATTTCCTTTACCAACTGCAGGCAGCATGTGAGGGGACACCTCCTCCCTCCCCCCATATGGCTATGGCTACTTGGTAACACATATCAATTTGGCTTGGACAGGAGAGGAGTTTGCTGGCTGGACTTTGTTTGTTTGCTGGCTGATAAATTGGCACTCAAGTGGATTAAAATTGTTTGCAGCTAAAATAAATCTCTGTGTGGCTACGGACGACATTAGTCGGGGAGGCGGAAAAGGTAACTTCCTATTGAAAATGTCTCAGTTTTTTTTTTAATATCCTCATCAGCAGCCTGACTTCAAAGAGCTCTCTGCTTATTAGAGCTCGACGACGACGATGGCATTTTTTGGGCGCATTTTTCAAGAGCCGCTGTGCTTTCCACTGGGGTCATCAGCATTTTTATTCCGTTTTACAACTTTCAAGTTTCGTTTTTCGTTTTGTTTTGCTTCTGAGCTTCTTTTTTTTATTTGCTGGGCCTTAAATATTTCTCATGCATACTTAAAATTGTCTAAAAATTAACATATTACTATAATCGTCGATGCTACCGCTCTTTGTACGCATTCTGTGCGCTGGCGAGACCTTGGGCCCGATCCAAGCCAGTCGCCGCCGCCATCCTAGAGACATGGCAGCCAAGGCCATTGGCTACCTCATATTTCGATCCAGTTCGGCTGGATATATATCTATATATAAACATCTATGTATCTGCCTCAAACTAAGCAAAGTTCTCGCGGTGCGACTTAATGTGCCTTGTCATTGACAGCCAGTAGTCCAGCTGTCGACGCCTGCCTCTTGCCAAATTAAACTATTAAGCCGCCGCGCACAGTGGGCTTAAGATAAATTCAAATTTGAGATTTTAATCTAAGATTTAAAACTTGATTTTAATAATTTTTGAAAAAGAACCCTAAATATTTGTACATTTGAATAATAAAAATAAACAAAATCACTTACCCCTCATCCATTATCCATTATTATATTTATATTAATTATTATTCCTTCAGAAAAACGACGAAAATCAGTAGAGATATAAATAGTAGATGTAGATAAAGCCATTAGCTGTGAGCTGTGTAAGCCCTGCGAACAAAAAGAGAACATAATTAACAAAGTGTTCTATGACCAAGATGAGATCATCAACAACAGACCGCCTGGGTCTTTCTACACATACGATACCCATGATAATCAATTAAACACAACAATACACATAATTGTGATAGGGACACACCTAAGACCACGGTGCTGTTTTTTTCGGCCTGATCTTTTTGGCCAAATTTGCGCAGTGTTCCAAAATGAAACTTCAGCATGTGAAGCTGATGTCGATGTCGATGCTTGATGGCGATGTTGGATGCTGATTACGATGCTAAGTGGCTAAAACAGAAATCGATGCGTATCAAGTAGGCCATAAAATACTCTATAGTTTGTAATTTCAAGAGAAAAAAACAAAGAAAATCTTTAAAACTAAACACTATTTATAAATATTATTTTAAAAATATTCTACAAACATTCCAGACTTTCAACAAGGCAAAAAACCAAACCTAGCCTACGGAATCCCCTTTGCCAAGTACCCCGATCGAGCGTTTATGGAAATATATGCGGAATTAATGAGCTAAGAGACGGGACAAGAGCGAAAAAATTCGGTAAACAAGTTCGCTGCAGGCCAGAGTCGCCGTTGAACGATGATGATGTGTTGTAATCTTAAAACTACCAGCGCTGTGCAGCCGAGAAATCAGTCTCAACTTGGACTACACAATGACAAGTGTTGGACGCGCAACGTGGCTGTGTTTCAGCCTCTGCCTGGTGGTGCTGCTGCTACCCTGCGAGGGTCGCAACTCGCAGAGCCTGCACGTGCGCCTCCCGCACGGAGGCTGGCTTATAGGACGGCATCTCACCACCCACAACGGGCAGCCCATGCGTGCCTTTATGGGTGTGCCCTATGCGGAGCCACCGCTGGGCGAGCTTCGCTTCCGTCCCCCGGTGGCGGCCTCCGCCTGGCAGGGCGAGCGTCTGGCCGTAAAGGATGCCCCGATCTGTCTGCAACGCGATCCCTTCCGCCGCGACACCCTCATCGAGGGCAGCGAGGACTGCCTGTATCTGAATGTCTATACGCCGGGAGCGAGGTCGCGGCGCATCAATGGCTCGCTGCCGGTAATGGTTTGGTTCCATGGCGGCGGCTGGCAATGTGGCTCCGGGATCAGTAGCTTCTACGGGCCGGACTTTCTGCTGGACCACGACATTGTCCTCGTTTCGGCCAACTTTCGCCTGGGACCGCTGGGCTTCCTCAGCACCGAAACTTTGGACTGTCCCGGCAACAATGGACTCAAGGATCAGGTGGAGGTGCTCCGCTGGGTGCGTTCCAATATCGAAGCCTTTGGCGGCGATCCCGGCAGTGTCACCGTCTTTGGGGAGAGTGCCGGCGGTGCCAGTGTCACCTATCACATGCTCTCGCCCAAGTCGCGTGGCCTCCTGCATCGCGGCATCGCCCAGTCGGGCACCTACTTCAATCCGTGGGCCCAGCCCGCCCACAAAGGTGTGGCAGCGGGACGGGCCGAGAAGCTGGCCAAGCTGGTGGGCTGCGGTGGTGGTGACTCCTCGTGGGAGGAGAAGTTGAAGTGCCTGCGGCAAAGGCCAGCCGATGACATTGTGGCCTCCTTGTACGACATGTTTGTAAGTTTTTCTTGTATTTTTCTTATAATTTCATGGGGTTTTCCTGGGAAAAGTCATTTAATGGTATTTTATCTCCTAAACAATATTAGTTTTACAAGTTTTTCTCTTACTTTCATGGGGTTTTCCTTGGAAAAATCATTTAATATTATTTTATCTCCTAAAAAATTATATTTTGTAAGTTTTTATCTTATTTTTCTCTTATTTTCCTGGTGTTTTCTTGGGAAAAATCATTTAGTGTTTTTTTATCTCTTAAATAATTTTAGTTTTCTAAGTTTTTCTATATTTCGTACATACTATAAGTTTTGTAAGTTTTTCTTATATTTTTCTACGATTTTCATGGGGTTTTCCTTGAAAAAATCATTCTACGTTATTTTATCCCTTAAATAATTTTAGTTTTCTAAGTTTTTCTCTTATTTGTCTTCAAATTTCACAGAGTTTTCCTAGAACAAATAATTTAATTGTACTTTTTCTCCTAAATAACATTACTTTTCACCTAAAAACACACATTTAAATTGCATTTGTCAAGTGTTATTGTTATTTAAGCTATTGTCTCTTACAAAATCTTCAAAAAGGAATGTAAAAATGCCCGCAAACATTCAAAGATCATTGTTAAATTTAACAAAAACCCCGAAGATTAAGCATATTTGGGCCACAATAAGTATAGTACAATGCAGTGAAATAGAAAGTGTATAAATTAAGTCCAAGCTCTTACCTCTTCTTTCAACGGCAGGTCTGGGACTTTGATCCCATGATACCCTTCCCGCCGGTCATTGAGCCTGAGCACGAGGGCGCCTTCTTGACGGTGCCACCGCGTCAGGCCCTGCAGCCGCATGGCCTGGAGCTGCCTCTCATGATAGGTGCCACTGCCGAGGAGGGACTCCTCAAGACGGCCGCCTTGCTCAATCTTCCCCAGCTGATGGCCGAGTTTAAGTCGCAGTTTGGCCAGGTGTTGCCAGTGGTTCTCAATTACGATCATCATGAGGAAGGAGTGCAGAGGAGGATAACCCAACGCATCGAGAGCTTCTACTTCAAGCAGGGTCACGACTATAGCAAGGCCAATCACCAGAATCTGACCGATGTGAGTACTATATAACCTGGAAAATAGAGAAAAGAAAGGGTATTAGGAATTGGTTTTAAAATAAGAAGAGCAGGTGTGACTTTAGTTTAAGTATTCTTAGATTTTTCTTAACAGAAAAGTTTTCTATAAAATTTGAATTTATAAACCATTACGTGGCTGAAAAAGGCACTTGTACTTGTTTAGGTTGTCCTCTAAAATATGTTAAATAACAAATACTTAAGCTGCAATCAAGAAATGACTTTTATAACTAGATTTTTACATCAGCAGCGTAGCTAATTAATCAGTAATTAAAATAGCAAGAAGTTTTTGCATGAATCAAGCGTAGGTTGCTATAAAAATTAGACCTAGTTTATGAGACATTAACTGAAAGACTTGCAGGGAAAATGAGAAATACTTAGTAGAGAGACTTTAAATCTTAAATCTTACAAAAACTGGTTCTACTTTAGCTCATATCGGATGGCTGGTTTGTGGCTGGAATCGACGAGTACATGAGGCTTCGCCTGAACCAGCCGGAGGACGCCGTTGTGGCTCCCACATATGTGTACCTGTTCGATCACAAAGGCGCCGCCAGCTTCTCGGAGATCTTCAAGGGCGAACGCAATGAATTCTATGGCGCCTGTCATGCCGAGGAGCTGCAATATCTGTTCCCCATTGGCCGGGAGCTGTTTGTCAGTGCAGTGCCCACGCCTCAGGATCTGCAGCTGCGTCAACTGATGCTGCAACTTTGGGTTAGCTTTGCACGCACCGGGTAAGTACAGTCCCAGCTAAGCGAACTCCTCTTCTTGCAAACAAAAAAACTCACTTGAATCCACATTTTCAGCAATCCAAATCCTACAAATGTCAGCTTCAGTCTGCCCACTTGGCGTCCGGCGTACAGTTATCCAGTGGAGTACGCTCGCCTGGGCACAAAAATGGACGCCGATGACGCCGACGAGGCGGCGTCTCTTTTGCGCCTTGAAAGCGCCTTAATGCAGCAGCGCGTTGACTTTTGGAGCGAACTGCAGGCGCATCTGCCAGCCACCAGTCGTGAACACAACGAGCTGTAGCCCAATAAGTCTATTTTAATGTGTTTTTTTGTGTAATTTTCGTTTAATACATCGCTGTACGCGTTAGCGTCCTTTTCCTTTTTTGTCGCGAAACTAACGGGGCTTTTGGGGTGGCCAGATCGCTGATCGTTGGCTATCGGCGATCTTTTAGCCTAGCTATTTCTAGCTAGGTTTGACATAGCCTAGCTATTTCTAGCTATTTTTATTATAGGGAGGAAAATACCAAACTTAGCTAGTTTTCTCACCATTATCCTGTCACCTAACCGCTGCCAATCTGGCAGCCCTGTCATTAAAACAGCGTTGCCGCAAGTTTTTTCTAAAACAAATCAATAAGAAAAACAAAAAGGCAGTGAAACGTTAGTCTATATATAGAAAAAGTGAAGAAAAGCAGATGCTAAAACGCCTTTATTGTTGCCCAAAATCAAGTGAATTTGTGTGGCCACTGCGAGAGAGAAACCAATAACGGTCTATCGATAGTCAAGGGCCCAGCTGATGCGTGTTGATTTATAACTGTAAATATTCGTATCAGGAGGAGAGGAATTACCCCTGGCACTTGAATTTCGTTAGATTAGTCATGTACGTCGTGGGCCAAAGTCTTGCGCCGCGGTTATCTCTGCTGCTTTAAGTGATTGCGCCGCAGTGATTGGATTCATTTCCTCCGCCTCGCCAGAAAACCACGCGCTCCCCCGCAAACCTTTTTCTAATTGCCCAACGATAACGAGTTGCACAAATAAACAAACAACAACACGGAGCTCACAGGTTAATGGATTTTCTGTTTACGCCCGGGGATTCGGATCGAGAGTGATAAGCTAAGCCAGCAGAGAATCTCAGTGAAAGGCCAGTCATGTCCACAAACGGATCAGCAGCAGCAAAGCCCATCGACATCAGCGTCCGGCTGCCGCCACATGAGCGCCTCGCCTCGCTGGACAAGAGCATGCCACCGGCATCGCCCACGCTGCCCAGTCCCACCATTCGGCGGAACAAGAGCGATGGCAAGCTGATGGCCCAGGATGTGAAGGAGGCGCGGGTGAAGGTCATCTACACGGGCGGCACCATTGGCATGGTGCGAAATGATCGGAATGGTAAGGGTTAATCGATTACCAAAGCAATTTCAATAGCGATTTCTTTCGATTAAGATTACTGAGAAAAATAAGTGGTAAATATTAATAAAATTAATTTTAAGACAATTATTAATGTTTTTTTATAATACTTTTAGTTACTAAATTAAATTCCAACGTTCCTTGTTAGCCAGTTTTTAAATATTTCAAATAACTTGGTTAACTTAAACATTGACTGTTACTTTATGTATGCAAGGTAACCAAGTCACTTGATTTTTGTCAGTGTGTTAATTAGAACTGTGATGCCAGCAGGCAAACATTAAACTTGAGAATCGTAAGTGGAAAAGATGATGCAAGAATTAGGAGGCTGTTTGGTAACAAGGAGATGCTATTGTGTTATTTATTTCCCATTTACTTATATTTAATTTTATTATATATCAGAAAAAACCCTATAATCAAAAGCATAAAGCTACGTAAAGGTTTTCACTATCTTAAAATGATTTTTATATATTTATCATACATGTGAAATACGGAAATTCCCCCTTTTCTTGTACCTAGGGAGAGGTCCCAAAATAAACCTAGATAAAGAAAATGATACCGAAATTTATCAGGGTGAAAATTGATTGAAAAGCGAATGACTGTTCATATTTCATAATAATAAAAAATGTTATTAAAAAATATGAAATAATTATGGATTTATCCTCAATTTTTCGCAGTGCTGGCACCGATACCCAACGCCCTAGTTCGCAGCATTCGCAGCTATCCAAACATCCATGACGAGGCCTACGCGCTGCGTCGCTTTGGAGCTTCGGCCTCGATGGCTCCTTTGGTTCTGCCCTTTGTCCAGGGCCTGGACCGCAGGATTCTCTACCAGATCACAGAATACACGCCGCTGCTGGACAGCAGCAATATGACGATGAATGACTGGGCGCGCATAGCCAGCGATATACAGGTGAGGGAATCCCCAAAGAGAGAGAGAGAAACCCTGCCACTTTTAATATTCCAACCTCCTGCAGCAATCGTACGAGTTCTTCGATGGATTCGTGGTGCTCCATGGCACCGACACGCTGTCCTATACCGCCTCGGCCCTGTCCTTCATGCTGGAGAATCTCGGCAAGACGGTGATCATCACGGGCTCCCAGATACCGATCTTTGAGACGCGCACCGATGGCAAGGACAACTTCACCTCGGCGCTGATCATAGCCGGCAACTATGTGATACCCGAGGTGTGCATCTTCTTTGGCCACAAACTGATGCGCGGCAATCGGACGGTGAAGGTCAGCTCGAATGCTTTGGACGCCTTCGATTCGCCGAATGTGCCGCCGCTGGCCACGATCGGCATCGATGTGAATGTGGACTACCGTATGATCTTCCGGCCGTGCAGCATCGAGCGGTTTTGCGTTCACCTGAAGCTGGACGAGAATGTTGGTCTGTTGCGTATCTTCCCCAGCATTTCGCTGGCCACCTTCCGGGCTTTCCTGGCGCCGCCGCTCAAGGGTGTCGTCCTGCAGTCCTTTGGCTCCGGCAATATTCCATCGAACCGCAAGGATCTGATTGATGAACTAAGGGCAGCCGATGAGCGTGGTGTCATCATCATCAATTGCACCCAATGCCCCAATGGCTCGGTGGCGGAAATCTACGACACGGGCAAGGTCCTGTGCGATGTGGGCGTGATTCCCGGCTACGATATGACCCCGGAGGCGGCTCTGTCCAAGCTGGCCTATGTTATTGGCAAGGAGGAGTGGCCGCTGGAGGTCAAGAAGCAGGTGAATAAGAGTAAACCTTTGAATTTCCCCCTAAATTAATGCCTCCCTTTCGTGATCCCAGATGATGCAATCGAATCTACGAGGCGAACTGACCGCGGTGACGGCTCCCAAGATGGAGGACTATGATCTGGTGGACGCTGTGGCCCGTTCCCTGCATTTGTCTTCGCCCCAGGAGCTCGACCAGCTGGGTGCCACCCTCTTTCCGGCCATGGTCAATGCCGCCGTCGAGGAGGGCGACCTGAAGAAGATCAACAACCTGAAGGCCTATGGCGCCGATCTGTCTGGGACGAATCATGACCAGCGGACGGCTTTGCATCTGGCCTGCCAGCTGGGCAGCGTGGAGATTGTCAAGTATCTGCTGCACAACGGCGTCTCGGTGCATGCCCGCGATCGCTACGATCGGACGCCGCTCCTGGAGGCGGTGTCCACAGATAGCCACGAGATCATCCAGCTGCTGATCAACTGTGGCGCCCATCTGACCGGCTCTTCGCGTGCCGTCGGCGAGCAGCTGTGCGCGGCAGCGGCTCGGGGTTCGCTGGTCCGCCTGAAGTCGTATCAATATGCTGGCGCCGATCTTGCCCAGGCGGATCCCTCGGGACGGACGGTGTTGCATGTGGCGGCCCTGCATGGCCATCCGGAGGTGGTGGAGTATGTCCTGCCATATTTCGAGAATCCCCAAGAGAAGGACATGCTGGGGCTGAGTGCCTGGGACTATGCGGAGCGGGGTGGTGGTCATCCGGCGGTCATGGAGCTGCTCAAAAGCAGGGAATAATGTGTACTTTGAATTGGAAAGTCTCCTGTTTTGTAAAGATTCTTTTTTTTTAAGGTTGTTACTTATGTTTTGAGCATCTAGTCTGAAGGTTCCTCAACTTGTTATTATATACTCCTCCGTGCTGTATTTTGTGTAATAATCTTTAAAAATAGCTTAAAAGTCTTTCAATTGTTTAATTAACTCAGGCCCATGTTGATTTTTGTGTTGATATTCAAGTTACAGATGAAGCATTTGTATTTCTCATATGAAATAATACATAAACTTGTATTTTGAAACAGGCGAACTTTACTTAAAACTAAACATTTTGTATGTAAGACAAATTTTAAAGGAAATAACAAAGAAATACCTTTAATATATGTTATTCATTATTTTCTATTTAGAGAAAATTATGTGCGGGTTGTGTAAATAAATCCCAAAAATACAAATAATTACCATTTAAAAATATCTAAAATTGTTTATTCAAAGAAAGTTAATATTTTAGATATTCTTG
The DNA here is from genome assembly GCA_008042735.1 of Drosophila leontia. Taxonomy (NCBI): domain Eukaryota; kingdom Metazoa; phylum Arthropoda; class Insecta; order Diptera; family Drosophilidae; genus Drosophila; species Drosophila leontia. The sequence goes on from VNKB01011291.1 coordinate 12,426, forward strand.
AGGGGGTTTTATGATTTTAATCAGTGAAGGAACCATTTCGGACCCCATAAATCATATATATTCTTGATCAGCACAATAAAACGAGTCGATCTAGCTATTCCCGGAAGAAAAAAATGTTTTGTAATTTTTTTATATTTTTGTAGGGCCAAAAATTTGTTTATGTTCCCCAAAAAAATTAAAAAAAATTTTAATTTCTTAAAATTTAAAACTCAGTATGCAGATTTGTTAACCTAGAAAAAACTAGCACAAAATTGCTTTCCGAATTGAATTTAATGCTTTTTTGGCGTTGTTATGATTTTTTTAATTTAAAAAATTTAAAAAAAATATCATTTAATATATCTAAAAATATTAATTTAAAGGAAGTGAATATTTTAGATATTCTTAAGGGGATTTTATGATTTTATTTAAGGAAGGACTCATTTCCGACCCTATAAATCATATATATTCTTGATCAGCACAAAAAGCCGAGTCGATCTAGCCATATCCAAAAGAAAAATATTTTTAAAAATTTTTTTCCGATTTTTATTTCGTTAAATTAAAAAAAAAAAATTTTTTAAAATGTTAATTTTCTAAATTAAAATTTAGTATGCAGATTTGTTAATCTAAAAAAAAAAACTAGCTTAGAATAGCCTTCCGAAATAAATTTAATGCTTTTTTTGATTAGTTATGGGTTTTTAAACTTTGATTTATTCACACAATTATCCTAAATTAATATAGAAAAATTTCGATTCAAAGAATGCGTTTATTTATTTAATTTATTTTTTTTTTAATTTATTTTCTTTTTATTTAATTATTTAATTTATGTAATTGTGGTTTAAATATCAGCTGTGGTTTGTGTATAAGCTGTGGTTTGTATATTTCTTAGGGGGAAAGCCAAATTGATCTGGCAACACTGCCCAGTAGTGGTTGCGCCAGCCCTGGTTTCGATTTGTTTTTACGCCTGGGCCCAAAGGCATTAATTAGAATTGGTAAATATATATATATGAAATCGCAGCCGGAACAGCGATCTATAGCCGATGGGAAGCCTGTACGATCGAGTTGCCAGCGATTAGGCCGTAACACACGGGCTGTGGAGACCAGGAAAAAACATCACACGCACGGACACGCACACGTACACGTATACAAAACAGAGGCTGCCGCACGCACACCAGCGCGCAGGCAGAGCGGACAGGGGACGACGTGCACACGTCAGTGCCACGAATTGGCAAAATGAAAAGCGAAAACAACGAAAACAACGAATAGCCGAGAGACTTGTGAAGATCTGCGGAGATTTCAGGCGGAGATTAAGCTTCAAGCCCAAAACCCAAATGGTAAACAAAGGCCACTGTGCTCCTCTCGTTGCAGTCAATGTCGATAGCTAGCGCTGCGCAGCCCCCGAAAGCCACACGACTAGATTGGATATATCAACGCCATCGTTCTGCGACCAGATAGCCAGCCCCCCTCCTAGTTTTAGGTTTTTTTTAGTCTTTGTAGATTTTTTGTGTTTTTTTTTCTGTGTTTTTCGATTGTTTTGCACGGCTTAGACCCTAGTTAGAAAAGTTTATACGCAAATTTAGTTATAAATTGAACGAACGAGCGATGGCGGAAGAGGCTGCATCTTCGGCCACGGACACGGCGGCTGCCTTGGAGACTCTATACGACTTTTCCATCGTTCAGGTAAGCCAGCCTCTTTGGAGCTGTGACTGGGCTTGTAATTCCATGCTTTTGTTTACTTTCGGCAGCCGCATCATCACGAATACGAAGGCGAGGCAGATATACACTTAACGGGCAGCTCCAGTGACCTGTCCACGTTACAGGTGAGTGGGGGCAGTCCAAGACTTGCTAGACTTGACCCTTTTCCCCATCCATTTTCTGCCTAGAATGTCTCTGCTGGCACAACGACGACGACCACGACGACGACAAGGAGCAAGGGACGCCTGGACAGCCTCAAGGAGAACATGTTTAAGCAACAGGTAAGCCCAGAATCCTCTCCAGAATCTCAAAAGCCAACCTAATCCTTGATCTCTCCCCCTCCAGGAACGCCTAACTGCCTTAAAGGAGCGCGCACGGCAATCCCAGGACGACAGGCGACGCCATGACTTTATGGAGACCTCGCTGCTGCCCAGTCGCCCCGCCGATGCCTCCACACCCTTGGCCACGCCCAACAAGGACAAGCCAGCGGTGGCCTCACCGGATGTCTCTGGTTTCCAGAGCTCCAGCGGCAACGAGAAGCTCCTCATGCTGACCCAACGCACGGAGCAGACCAGAGCCCTGATAGAGCAGCGCAAGCGGGACATGGCCAAGTCGCTGCTCTCCGTGAGGACGCTGAGAACTAGCATGAGCGGCGGCACTGGCTCTGGTCCCGAACTAGGCGCTGGCTCCTCCATGACGGACCTGAGGCAGGTGGCGGCCACACCCGTTTCCCGTCATCGTTCCGCCTTGGATTTGGAGGCCCAGGGACGAGGCCAGGACCCAGTAGGACTGGACGAGAACCATGTAAAGATGCTCAAGAGTCGCATGAAGCTAACTGAGCTTAAGCAGAGCCGGCAAGAGCAGGAGCTGCAGGAGCAGCGCGCGGAGCTAGAACGTCGCGCCCACCTCATCGAGCAGCTGGAACTGTCCGGTGCCGAGCTGCAGCGCACGCTCACCCAGCGGAACGCGGAGCTGGAGCAGCTGCGACTCAGCCAGGGGGAGCAGGGGGAAAGCAACAGCCTGCAGGAGCAGGAGAACTCCCGCCTGCAGGCCGAGGTCCTGGCGATGAGAGAACGCCTCACAGAGCTGGAGAACATCAACGACCTGCTGGAGACAACACGCAGCGAGCTCCAGGAGGAGCTGAGCGCAGCTCGGGAAAGGGAGCGAGAGCGAGAAAGAGAGAGGGAGAAGGAGAAAGAGACCCAGGCGGAGGAGGTCACCTCGACGGATGCCCAGGTGAGCCAGGAGCTGGCCAAACAGCTGCAAGAGCTCACCCACAAGCAGGCCGAGCTGCTGGCCGTCAACGAGGAGCTGCGACGGGCGGCGGCCGCGCAACAAAAGCTAAGCATCAGCGATGCCAGTGTATCCCAGCGTCTCGACGAACTGGAGGCCACCATAGCCACCCAAGTGTCCCAAATGGCCGAACAGAGCGAGGAGCTGGCGGAGAAGACGACGGAGCTCAATGTGCTGAATGTCAACCTGCGCCTCCTCGAGGAGAAGCTGGCCCAGAGCAGTCGCAAGAGCAAGCCGCTCTTCCTCGACGATCCCGCCGAGCGGCTGCCGGAGGAGGAGCTGCAGCAGCTGAAGCAGAAGTTGGACGAGGCCAACAAGGCCAACATCAAGCTGAAGCTCAAGTGCAAGCAGACGGAGAAGCAGCTGCAGCGGCTGCAATCCGAGGAGGGGCAGCAGCAGCTCCTGGCGAAGCTCTCCTCGGAGAACGAGGAACTGCAGCAGAGGATAACGGTGTTGGAGGATGAAAAGGGCCAGTGGCAGCTGGCCAGCATGGAAAGATCACAGCAGGAAGAGCAGGAGCAGCATCAGCAAGAACCAACGAATCCCTCTCACCACCTGGAGGCCATCCGCCTGCTGGAGGAGCAAAAACTGGAGCTCCAGCAGGCCCTGGAGGCACTGCAGCAGGGCCACGAGTCCGCCCGCGTCGAGTCCGAGCTGAGCGAGGCCCAGCTAGAGGAGCAGCAGCTGGCGCAACGCGTCCAGCAGCTGGAGAGCGAGGCCCAGGAGCAGCGCCAGCAGCTGGAGACCCTGCAGGACGAGAAGCAGGCGCTGGACAAGAAGCTCTCGCACTACATCAGCGAGAACATGGAGCTGCTGGACAAGCTGGAGAAGCTCAGCTCGTCCAGTTCGGCCGAGTCCATAGAGATTGTGGAGCGCCAGCAGCTGGAGGAGCCGGAGCAGGAGCACCAGCAGCAGCCCAGTCAGGTGAGCGAGCTCACCCAAACCGATCAGGACGACCAGGAGACGCTCGCCCAGCTGAGGGAGCGCCTGGAGCTCTTCACCCAGGAGCGCGGCGAGGTCCTCGACAAGCTGGAGCACCTCTCGGCGGAGAATGCGCAGCTGCAGCTGCGCCTGGACGAGAGCTCCGCCGCCCTGCAGCTCCTCCAGCGCGAGCGAGATCGCGAGCGCGAAAGGGATCTGCTTTCCTCCACCTCTACCTCCTCGAATCTCTCGCAGGAGCTGAGCTCTATGCAACGCTCCTCGGAGGTGGTGGCCACTCTAGATGCCGGTGACGCCCCCGTTCTCCTGGACAAGTGCGAAAAGTCACTGAGCAAGCTCAACTCGGAGCTGGAGGCCTATCGTCGGGCCAACGACCGCCAGGCCAAGATCAACGTGGCCAAGAAGCTGGCCAAGGAGGCCAAGAACTGCCACACGCAGCTCAGCGAGCTCCTGCACAAGGTCAAGGAGGCCAGCACGGCGGTGGAGACGGTGACGGTTGTGGAGACCGTGGTGGCGGTAACGGCGCCCAATGGCAAGGCCCTGGCCGAGTACGAGCAGCTGACCGCCCAGAATGCGGAGCTCAAGGCTGAGATCTCGCGCCTGACCAGGGAGCTGGAGGAGTTGCGGGAACGGGAAAGCTATCCCGAGAGGGAGTCCCTGCTGGCCATAGAAACTAGCTCTGCGCCTCAGGAGGAGGAATTCCTGCACCTTCAGTCCCTCTTGGAGGACTCTCGCAACGCCCAGGCGGAGCAGCAGGAGGAGATCCGGGAGCTGCGAGAGAGTCAAGCCCGTCTAAGGGACGAGGTCAGGCAGCACCAGGTTCAGGCCGTAGAAGCCAGCTCTGCGCCTCAGGAAGAGGAATTCCTGCACCTTCAGTCCCTTTTGGAGGACTCTCGTAATGCCCAGGCGGAGCAGCTGGAGGAGATCCGGGAGCTGCGAGAGAGCCAAGCCCGTCTGAGGGACGAGGTCTCGCAGCACCAGCAGCAGGCGGAGCAGTTCGATCAGCAGCTGAATGCCAAGGAAATGGGCCACGAGAAGCAGCTGGAGCAGCTCACCCGCCTGCGCCGGGAGCTGGAGTCGCGCAACGAGTCCCTGGAGGGGGAGCTGAGCATCTTGCAGGCTCTGGTGGCCGAGCAGAAGCAGCAGCTCATCGAGAACCTCGGCGAGAGCGAGCACAATCTCAATCTCAAGATGCTGGAGTTGCAGGCGGCCCAGGAGGAGCTGCAGGAGCTGAGGAGGGTCCAGGAGCAGGATCCCAGTCCCGAGCAACTTAGAGAGGCCCTGAGGATCAGCAAGAGTCTGGCCGCCCAGCAGGTGAGTGAGCTGGGCGCCCGTCAGGAGACCATCGATGCGCTGAACCAGCAGATCCAGGAGCTGTGCCAGGGCCTAGAGCAGACGCGCCAGGAGGAGCAGCACAAGAGCCGCGAGCTGCGAGAAAAGCTCAAGAAGTATGCCCTAAATCTAAAGAAGCGCGCCCAGGAGAATGTCGAGCTGGAGGAGAAGGTACAGAAGCTGGAGGAGAAGCTAAAGGAGCAGCAGCAGCAGGAGCAGATAAAGGAACCCTCAGTGGATGTGGAGCAACTGCAGCAGCAGGTCAGCAAGCTCAGCGAGGAGCTCAAGGCCAAGATCCACGTGAATCTTGAGAATCGAGATGCACTGCGTCACCTCAAGCAGCAGCTTCAGGAGCAGGAGCAGCTCCTTGACCAGCGCCAGGCCGAGCTCCAGGCAGCCAGTCTCGAGAACAAGGAGCTGCGACGCGAGCGTCAAGAGGCCGAGCAGGAGGTCTTCCAGCAGGGCCAGGAGGTGGCCAGGCTTTCCGAGGAGCTAACCAAGCTGCAGCATCAGCTGGCCGAGCAGCAGCCCCTCCTGGAGGATCTGCGCCGTCAGCTGGAGTCCAAATCCACCAAGTTTGACAAGTCCAAGGAGCTGATCAAGCATCGCAATGCAACCATTCAGTCGCTGCAACGGGAGCTCCAGCAGCTGCGCCAGAACCAGCCCGACTTGGAGCAGCTGCGCGAGGAGAAGGAAGCCGAGGTGAGAAGGCTTCAAAGTTCCCTTTTGCTTTATTTATTAATTTATTTATTCCCTGCTCTACAGATTGCTGTCCTTCGCCAACAGACCCTGGAGGCAACGATGCCTTCTGCCGCGGCCACGGCCACTGAGGAGGAGCTCAACCACCTGCGCGTCCAACTGACGGCCGCCCAGGAGCAGCACTCGCTGCTGGGCCAGCAGTATACCCGTGACAAGGCCAACTTTGAGGCCACCATTGCCCGGCTGAACACCATCCACGAGGGCATCCAGGCCAAGCTGCAGGAGGACGCCTCCTACATTGAGTCACTGGAGACGCAGAACGCCGCGCTGCAGGCGAGGAGCTCCTCCCTCGAGGAGCAGGCCGCCAGCCAGGCTAATTGCCAGGCCGAGGCCGAGGATCTGGCGCAGAGCCTGCAGCAGCAGCTCAAGGATCAGAGCGAGCAGGCGGAGCAGCAGCTCCAGATGGACCAGCAGCTGCAGCGGCGCCTTCAAGAGCTCGGCCAGAGGGAGGAGGAGCAGCGCCACCAGTTGGCAGAGGTTAGCCGCGAGGCCGAGGATTCGCGAGAGCAATTGGCCAGCCTGCGCAGGGACCATGAGGTACTCCAGGCGCGGCATGCCCAGCTGACGGCCAGCGCCCAGGCAGAGCGAGAGCAACTGAGCCACCACAGTCAGGAGGAGCTGGCCGAGCTGCAGCAGCACCTGGCCACCAAGGAGGCGGAGCTGCAGCGCCAGCGCCAGGTGTACGATGCCAAGCTGGCGGCCAAGACGACGGAGCTAGACGAGTTGGAGTGCGAGCTCAGTGCGCATGCCGAGCGAGCCACCAACGAGACGCGCGAGCTGCACCAGCAGCTGGAGCGGACCCAGGAGCAGCTGGGCCAGCGCACCGAAGAGCTGCAGCGACAGGGCGAGGATCTCCAAGAGCTGGAGCGCGAGGTGAACCTGCTGAGGCTGCACCAAGCCAGCTCCGAGCAGGATGTCCTTGAGCTGCAGGAGCTGCGCATGCAGGTCATCCAGGACAAGACGGAGGCGGACAACCTGCGCTCCCAGATCGACGCCCTCTGCGCCAACCATAGCCAGGAGCTGCAGGCTCTGCAGCAGCAGATCGCCGAGCTGGACACTCTGGGCCAGAACCAGACCGACGACCAGGTCTACATCGAGACGGAGAACAAGCGGCTGACGGAGCAGCTGAGCGAGCTGCAGGCCCAGCTGGCTAGACAGCTGCCAGTGCCGCTGCCGCTGGAGCCTCCACCTGCCCTCCATCACCACCTGACTATGCCGGCTCCCGCCTCCCTCTTCTTTGGCAACGATGCCGCCCTGGCCGCTCCCTCGCCCTTTGACGAGCTCGTGGCCCAGCCCCTGAGGGTGGCTCCCACGCAGGCTGCGGCGCCCGCTTTGGATGCTTCGGCCACCATTGAGGATCTGCAGCGAAACGTTTCCGACCTGGAGAAGCATGCCCAGGATCTGGAGACCAAGCTCTTGGCGCGCAACCAGACCCTGGCCGAGCAGGAGGAGCGACGCCTGCAGCTGGAGCGGCGCCTCAACGAGCTGGAACAGGAGCTCAGGGAGAGGGATGAGCGGGAGCGCCTGGCCGCCATGGAGAGGCTGATACAACCTGCGGCGCCGCCTGCTCCTACCGCTGCCCCCACGCTGGACATGTTCTTTGGAGAGACAACAACAAGCAGGGATCTGGGCCTGCCCCAGTTAGAGCCCGTCGAGGAGCCACTTATCCAGCCCAAAAAGGCGTATTTGTGCCAGCCAAAGCAGGAACAACCGACCCTTGATTTCAGCTTGGACGAAGATCCCTGGGGCGAGGCCGAGGTGGCTCCGGTGGAGCAGCTGCAGCAGCAGCCCCTGCAGGCCAGGATAGCCCAATTGGAGCAGCAGCTGACCACCGCCGAGCAGCAAAAGGCGGAGCTGCAAACGAAAACCGCCAAGCTGATGAAGCGCCTCAAGGAGTACAAAACCAAAGCAACGACCACTCCCGCTCCCGCTCCTTTGGCCCTGGACAACGACCTGGACACGGCCATTATCGAGGAGCTGAAGCATCAGCTGCAGCTCCACGAGTCCCGCCAGGCCAAGGCCGAGGAGCAGCTGCAGCAGCATCTGCTGGAGAAGGAGAAGCTGGCGAAGCGCATCGATGTCCTCACAGCGGGCAATGAGCGGATGGCGGAGCTCAAGGAGCGCCAGGACATGGACGTGCAGATGTATCAGGCGCGCATACGAGAGCTTCAGGCGAAGGTCAGCCAGCTGGATCAGTGGGGGGAGGAGGCGAGCACCACAGCAGAGGCTGCTCCAGCTCCAACTCCATCTTCCAGCTCTCCTCCCTCCGAGGAGCTGAGGAACCTGCAGGCTGAGAACCAGGAGCTGAATGCCGAATGTCAGGATCTGCAGGAGCGGCTAAAGGAAGAGCGTCGTCTAGTCCTGCTGGCAGAGGAAACGGCCGCCCAGGTGCAGGCTCAGTGGGAGCAGGTGCGGGAGCAGCTGCGGGAGCGCGAGCAGGAGCAACTGGAGCAGCAGCAGGCACAAGAGGCGGTCAAGCGGGAGCTGCAGGAGGAGCTGAGCCGGCTAATGAGCTGCCAGGCTGAGGCTCAGGCGGAACTTGAGTACCTGAGAGCTGGCCAGAAGCAGAAGGAGCAGCAGCAGCCGCAGGGTGAGCAGGACCAGGAGCAGCTGAGGAGCCTCCAAGCGGAGGTGGAGCAGCTGAGAAGCCTGCAGGGCGAAGTGGAGCAGCTGAGAAGCCTTCAGCCAGAAGTGGAGCACCTGAGGAGCCTCCAAACGGAGGTAGAGCACCTTCGACTCGTTCAGCAGGAGCTGGAACCCCTGAGGAATCTTCAGGGCGAAGTGGAGCACCTCCGAACCCTGAAACTCCAGCAGGACAGCAGCCAGCAGCAGCTCCAAGCAGAGCTCCAGCAACTGCAGCTCCAGCTCGCCCAACTGGAAGCTCAGCGCTCTCGCGACCAGGCCGAACTGGAGGCACTGCGTCTGGGCCAGAGCCATGACCATCAGGAGCACGATGAGCACCAGGCCCAGTTGCAGGAAAAGGAGTCGGAAATCGTGCACCTGAAGCAGCGCATCGAGGAGCTGATGCGCGAGGATCAAACGGAGAAGCTGGTCTTTGAGATTCTAACCAAGAACCAGGAGCTCCAGATGCTGCGCATGCAGATCAAGCGACTGGAAGAGGACCGCGAGGAGGAGGAGCAGTCACCGAGCACCACCTCCGTCTCCTCCACCGAACAGCAGCTCCTCGCCCAGTGCCAGCAGCTGCAGCAGGAGAAGTCCGACATGGAGGAGGAGCTGCGCGTGCTCAACAATCATGTCCTCAGCAGCCTAGAGCTGGAGGATAAGATGAAGCAGACGCTGCTGCAGCTGGACACCAAGGACATCGAGATCACCGAGCTGCGTCGCTCTTTGGAGCTGATGCAGCAAGGCGCCGCCCAGCAGCAGCAGCAGCTCCCTGACCTGGCCACCATCAATCAGCAGTGGGAGCAGGTCGTGGAGCAAAAGTGCAGCGAGGTGGCCAGCGTCTGGCAGGAGCATCTCGTCCAGCGGGAGGCTGCCTTCAAGGCGCAGCTGGAGGAGATCAGCCAGCAGTCGCAGTCGCAGACGCAGTCCCAATCCCAAAGCGTGGCATCTCCTGGCGACGACATCATGGCAAAGATGCAGAAGGCTCTGGAAACCCAGGAAATGGAGATTGTGACGCTCAAGGAGCAGCTGGCCATACGGTCGGCGGAGTATGCCCGCCTGGCCGCCCAGTACGATCCCTTCCGGCTGCAGAATCGCTCTGGTGGTGGTGGTGGTAACCCAGCTCCCTCGGCCCAGGCAGGCGGACCGCCGTCGCTGAGCAGCGGCGAGCCGCAGGGCGAGTATGTCCTAAAGGCGGACCTGGACTATGCCCTGATGATGCTCCACCAGCGGGATATGCGCGTGGAGGAGATGATTGTGGAGCTGGTGCAGCTGCTCGAGGAGCGGGATCACCTGCAGCTGAAGCTATCGGACACGCTACGCCAGCTGGAGGCGGAAAGGAGTCGCGTCAGCGATGAAGGTGAGTAGCAGCAAAGTTTCTCTGAAAGATTAAGCCCATCTCTTTCCTCTCCCGCAGCCTCCTTTGGCACTCCCAGCCAGCAGAGCAGTGCGGCGAGCAGCAGCGGCGGCGAATCCCAGCAGCAGCAGCCTCTGGGAGTGGCCGCAGGAGCAGCCACCGCTGGCAGCAGTGACCTGAAGCAGAAGTGAGTCTTTCCTAAGATATAACTAGAGATTTCCTTTTACGAAATCCTGATCTTCCAGGCTGGCCGAGCTTCAGACGGTGAAGCATTCCAAGGACAAGGCCATTGTGGATGAGCGCGAGCAGCGCCTGCAGCAGATGCTCCAGCTGCAAAAGGACATGGCCAAGCAGGCGGCGGGACCACAGCAAGTGCCTTCGCAACCGCCGCCGCCGCCAGCCATCGGCGTGGATCCTAGTGAGTGGATGCGACCCTAAAGAGGACATCGAGTGACTCGCTAAGAAAGAAACAAATCCAAAAAACACATCCTTCGACGATGCTCATGGACTGGATATTGGGCAGCAGCAGGAGCAACCCAATTAGCGAAGCTCTAAAGGATCAGGAGCAGGACTAACCATAGCAATCACTACTTAAATCTTTAATCAGCCTTCCCCCGCGTACCTTGGCTAGCTAAAGAGAATGAGAAGGAGAAAAGGAAGCTCTTCCCCCGTTTTCCACCACAATTCCCCATTTTATGTTGTAGATATGTAAAAATTGTATAAAAAAAAGGCAAAAAAAAAAGAAACAAACAAAAAAGCAAAAACGAAATGAAGCATGAAGTGAATACTACGGATATTAAGAATAAAAACCCAAGAAAGTATAAAGCAAGTGTGTGTGTGAGTAAGGGAAGGTGTAAACTTGGTCTAAAGTTCCGATTCATTATAAAATTCTACTAAAATTAAATTATATATATATATATATATATATAATATATATATTTATAAATAAATGAATCAATAAATAAATAGGTAATAAACAAATAACTAAAACGAAAAATATAAATAAATATATGAATTATTAAAAAATATATAATAAAAATAATAAATAATTGAACAAATAATAAATAAATAATTCAAATAATAACAAGAAAGAAAGCTAACTTTGGCCAGCCAAAGTTTGTATACCCTTGCAATTCAAATATATCATAACTAAGCCAAAAATGCATTAATTTCGATTCGGAAAGCAGTTTTGTGTTAGTTTTTATTAATTTAAAAAAGCTGCATACCAAATTTAAAATTTTAAGAAATCAAAATTTTTGGTCATTTTTGCAAATTTTAATGATGTAACCCCTTATCAAACTTCGCAAAAATGGCCAAAAAATCGATTTCTTCCGGACATGTCTAGAAAGATTCGCATGTTGATGCTGATCAAGAATATATATGGTTTATGGGGTCGGAAATGATTCCTTGACTTAGAAAAATATTATTTTGTATTACAAAATCGGATTTTTTATATTAAAAAACTTATTGATTTTTTTTTTAATTAAAAATATTATAACTCGGCCAAAAGAGCATTAATTTTAAATCGGAAAACTGTTCTGTGCAAGATTTTCTACAGTTAATAAATCTGCATACTTCATTTAAAAATATTGAAAATTTAAATTTTTATCAAAATTAAAAATTTTAATGATGTAACCCCTTATAAAATTTTGCAAAAATTGCCAAAAAATCGATTTCTTCCTGACATATCGAGAAAGATTCCCCTGTTGATGCCGATCAAGAATATACCTGCAAGGGTATAAAAATGTATTTTCAACTGTAATTTTTTCAGTGCAGTGATCGCGGTATTTCTAGAAATTCTAAAACTTTCTAAAAGCAGTGAAGATTCACCAACGATTTTTTTAAAATTTATTCTCACATAAATTGTTATATTTATTACTTACATGGGAACCATAAAAAGGCCATGGATTTGAAATCAATTGAATGTGTGCCTAAAACTGGACCCTAGAGTAAGAAATCTTAAACAACAAAATTACAATTTCAATTATTTCCAATTCTAATTGCATTTATTTCCCATTTAAAACTGAATCAACAAAAATTCACCTAAGATTATCTCTGACATATCATTTTTAATACACACTTACTTCCCTTTTCTCTCAGTGCATTGGCTGTGGTGAGTGGCGGCAGCCACTTGGATCCTGATAAGCGAACATATTTTGCGCAGCATACTTGCGAGGGCAAACATTGGCAGTGGCCAAAGAATTGCTGGGAAATTGCTCATTCTCTGTGGGAGTGTGTGAATGCGGTGGTGTATGGTGTGGTGTGCGGGGCCTGTGCCGCAGAAGGCAACGAGAGACAGTGCTTCGAAAGATTCTTTTGCCAACAGTGCTGCAGATTTATGCATACCACACCAGGAGAGGCTACCAGATCAGGGACATTCCGATGCATCCTGCCGGCAAGCTTCACCTAAAAGTATGCTGTGCGAAATCTCTCGTATTTGCAGTTTCCGTTTTAGTTTCCCCTGCTACTGCTGTGTGCGTCTGTCTCTTTTCCTTCATTTCCCGGCTGCTGCTAACTGCATTTCGCTCGACTTAAAAGGAAAATCGCAAGTCAAACAACTCGAGTGGCTGAGTATGAGCAGGCGAGTGTGTGTGTGTTCGTGGGTGCGCAAGCAATCTGAACTTTTCAATGCTCGATTGCCAGCTGCTTTTACACATTTTCCCCATTTTTCCATTCACCCTCCCCCCTGATATTGCCGCCCCACTCCCTTGGACAGCTCAATTAATGGACAGGCAGGCAATGAAAATTCTCCAGAAGTTGACAGAAATCGTTTTCGGGCCTTCCGCTTTTTGCATGCCGGAGAAAATCGAGACTGAAGCGAAAACTTTTCTTCATTTCCCAGAATTATCTTTGTGTTCTACACAAACACACATGAATCTTGGCATGGGAGTCGGGGCTGCGTTTTCCTCATCCCCCCGGCCTTTCCACTGCCTTTATTTTCCCTCTAGGTCAGCGCGAGTCAACGACACTTGGCAAAACGACAGCGCATTCAAAGAACAACGGTGAGGGAAAAGCAAGGAGGGAAACGGTTCACTGAAAGAAAAGGTATATACATATATATTTAAAGATATATTTTCCCTTTCTTAAATATCAAATTTAAATATGTCTCTAAATATGCAAGAAAATATTTATGTTATCTTTAAATTCAACTGCTTTATCTTACTGTTATTCACAACAAATTCCTTAACAATTCTAGTTATAATATTTATTTTTCTCTGTGTACAAGGGAGGCCACGTTAGCTTGTTGGCTTATAATAAAAAGTACTTCATTTACTTTGTGCAATTTACAACTGTGAAATAAACAGGGAAGCGACAAGGCCAAGGAGCTGCCGGCAAAAGTGGGGTGGGAAAAAAGGAAGTGCGGTCATGCTCTGCTCCCTCTTGCACACAATATCCCCCCTTTTATCCTTTTAACCCCATGGTGCCCGCATCTTTGTATCGCCGTCGTCGCTTTGTTTTATTACCCGTTCGCCTCCGTTTCCATTCCGGCGCAGTTCATCTTGCCCCGGTTTGTTTTCCTCGCCCTATAATTTATTTATGCATGTATTTTATTAAAGATTTCCATGGCGTCGTTGCCGTTCTCGTTGTCGTTCTCGTTATCGCCGCTGTCGTCATGCCAGCCATCCCCTCAGTTTCCTTCCATCGGATGTTGACAAAGAAATTACTTATTAATCATATTTGAGCGTTGATTTCTCGACGCCAGAAAGGATCACGAGCAGCTGCCATGGGACGTCCGTATGCGTGCATCAACAGATGGCGCAAAAATTATAGCCATCCTTATGAAAAATATTCACAAAAAGGGAGACTTTAACATTTTAAATATTGTGAGGATGGAATTTATCGATAAAAGGATATTTCAATAAAGTAAACTTTAAGCAGATGCATGAAGTAAAGATTTTAAATTACAGTAGCAGTATAAATTCAGCTTTAAACTTACTAAGAATGCATATTTTCCTAGGCCCTGCTGTAACTTTGCTAGTATGTGAGTGGCTCCTGTATTATCTCATGTTATCCTTTGGCTTTCTCTGTGCGGCTTCCCCTGTCATCATCGTGGTTTTCCACATGCAAACACACTCATTGCGATGCAAGAGGAGGAAAATGAAAGAAGTCTTGCTCCATTTCGTGACTCTATTCATTACCCGGCTTCTCAGTCCTCCTGCAGTCCTCCCCCTGACATTCCCCCAGCATCCACCACTACCACCCCTCCTGGCTATGCCACATAATTGCATTTGCTCATCAGAGACACATCCATTGGATGGATCTATATACAGGCATTTGTCCCGCATCATGTCGCTGCGTTTGCTCTGAGCTGAAAAGACATTTTCGAAAATTAATTTTACAATATATTTTGTCTTGCGTGTGCTTGGCGCTTTGTTTACACAGCGATCGTAGGGGAATATATACCAGTCTATGGGAGGATTGCGTTTTTTTCTCGAAACACTTGTCTTTCATATATCTTGCAGTCGCGTTGCGATACAGGAAGTCCGCAATTCGCTGTCAAATCAAAAGCCACGTAATGCCTAATGCCAGCAATTGAAGACGTTTGCTAATCAAAATCTAAATCAGAATCAGCACAAAGTCAGAAATCGGACAGAAGGCAGAGGCCAAAATCTCTTGAGATCTTTACACCGACAGATGCCCCTCAAGGCACCCTGTATGGGCATCGATTGACGCGATATAGTGATGGCAAGAGACTTTATTAAAAACAGGAAGGATCCAGAAACTAATAAGGAAACATCCATAAAGGAAAATAAAAAAGAACCAAAATATTATATTATATTTAAGTATACATTTGTATTTAAAGTTTAAGTTAATAACGACATTGACAGTCACATTTTCCTATTATTTCTTATGAATATAAGTACATTTGTGATAAATATTGTTAAAATTTTCAATAATATTTTTCTGTATTTGTATTAGTCCAAAACTAGAAATATAAATTTATTGAAGAATAAATTTCAGTCAAAAAAAAAAAAAAAGGACAGATGGGCCGCACTATTGCGATGGTAGATGGATCCCATCCGATGCACTGCCTCCGCTCAGCTGTCGAACGCCGGCAACGCCAAAAGAAAATAAAGACCAAGAGCAAAAACCAAAAAAAAGCAAGAAATGGCAAAATGAAAAAAAAGGAATAAAGGAATAGACAACGCCAAATGCCGCCCGGCCAAATGGCCAGCCGGATCGTCTTAATATATTCTGACCGATTCAGAGTTGTTTGCTTACACGGGGTAGCAGCGGGCAAAAGGGGTCTATTGGACATGACGTTGTTGGAAAAATGGGTAAATAACAATGGATGGTGAATTTATTGAATAATAAACAGGTCTTTATAAAGGATATTGACGTATGAATTCAATTTAAACACAAAGATATCGCCATATGTTGACTTGTTTTCATTTATAAATATTTATTAAAAAAATTTTACTGAAAAATATCTTTGTTTTTAAAAATTATGTCTTTGATTTTATTTTTGAGCTGATGGATTATTATTTTTTTCCCGTATTTATTTCTATTTTGCAATAACTGTACAATAAGTCGTATACGTAATATTATAACCCATAAAGAAGTTTACTTTTTAATCTTATTTTCAAGAAAACTAGATACAAATCTAAGCAATTTTAGTTAATGGATAATGGATTATTTGCATCTCTTTAAACATTTTTTCCTATTAACGGTAAGACTAGTCGTATACGCAATTTTGTAGTTTTGCTAGTGTTATTATCTAGAACTAAATATATTTGAAATAAGTTTCAATACTTGCAGTTAGTTAAGAGTCAGAAATAACTCCACTCGAAATCAACAATAAGTATTTCTCTCTCCATTTACTCTCTATTCCTCCGTCTCTATTCTGGGCTATTGTTGTACGGCGTATGCCCAAAAATAGCTCGGAGTATGCGTGGGGTTGCCCTGGGGAGTACGGAGTGGAGAGGTGGGAGAAAGGAGATCCTATGTGTCCAAAGAGCAGAAGTACGGAAAGTGACGAGTTTCAAATTTGACGCGCCTCAGACGTCGGGCAGCCGCACTAATTGCACTCGCTTGGCCTAAAGGAGAAATTGCAACAGGCGGACAATTAGCGAGCGAACTCATTCGCAATCGCATTCATATTCACATTCACATTTGCTCAAAGGAAGAACAACACCAACAAGCAGCACAAGTACACTGGGAAAAATATATATTTTTTCTTTAACTAACATTTAAGATAAAAGCAAAAGGTCTAGTTTAAGGGGATGCTTTTTGTAGAACTAAAAAACAAGATACATATAATTTATTATTTCCATTTTTTTATTTTTTCATGTACGTGTGACGTACACGTGATGCTTAAATCCTGAAATATTTTTCCCCATGTAGAAACATTACCAAAAAAAAAACCAACAAAAGTTTTGAAACACGACGAAGATCAACATTCAAAATTCAAAACTGAGCAGACGTCAGCAGAGCACAGGCGGCGCAGCTGTTGGGGAGCAGCGAGTGAGAGTGGAGAGATGATAGTGAGAGGCGTCGTGGAGAATGAGAGCGGCAAGTGAGAGTGGGGATCTCTGGCTGTCCCGCTTGCACTTGCGCCCAGCCACTTGCCCCACCGTGCCCGGCTCAGGCCATCTCGCTCTGTTCCGGTGGCAGACAGAATAATTCTAGCCAGCAGCAGAGGCGGCGGCAGAAGCAGCAGAATTAGAAGCAGCGGCTAAAACAGCAGAAAACAGAAAGCAGAAGACCCGTGTGATCGTGTAATTCGCCTCGTGTGCGTTCCGTTATTCCGTAATTATTCCGGATTTGTTTGCGAAACAAGTTGAAGTGATGCGTTTTTGATTGTCATTTCAATTTGTTTCGCCTTCTCGGTGTGTTTTGTCATCGGCACGGGGTATCCGTTGTTCCGTTGTCCCATTGTTCCGTTGTCCCGTTGCTCCCCGTTGTTCCATTATTCCGTTATTCGTTCTCCGTATCCGTTGTTCGTTGTTGTCGTGCTTTTCGTCGCCGCCATTCGACGAGTCTCCCTCTCAGTTTAAAAATCAATCAGTTCCCGAGAGGATCGTGGGCACAGTCCTAAAAGGGTTCCTAAAAAACCGAAACCCCATACATAACTAAACCATTATCCAGCGCTCTACAAGTTATTAACAAGCGATCGCGCCGCGAAATTCCACTTGTTTATATAATAATCGGCGGCTGCCAAGAGCCCAACGGAATATACAAAAGAAAAAAAAAAATTTCATTCATTTCGTTCATTTTTTCAGGCCACAAGAAAAGCAAGAAAAAACCGAGCATTTCTGCGTTTTATATGTGTTATTGTTTGTGATCAGTGATCAGTGGATCCAGTGGAACGGACCAAGTGAAAGTGAACACACAAGAACAACAAGGAAAAGAAGAAAGCTAAAGTGAAAAAAGATAAACTGCAATCGCATCGTGTAGGAATTCGAAGCCAGAACCATGTCGGACATTGAGGATGTTTTCGGTGGCTCCGCCGAGGAGGCCAAGCCCGAAACCGAAGCCAAGCCCGATGCTGATGCCGAGAGCAAGACCAGCGTGGTCACCGAACATACCGAGGAGGTGATTCCCGGCGAGACCGAGAAAATGGTCACCGAGACCATCGACGAGGATGGCGATGTCGTGGAGGAGACCACCGAAGTAACCCGCAAAACTGTGAAACGCACCATGAAGATCACTGAGGTGAGTAATTGCATCTTATCATTAAAAACTTTAATTAAGTTGAAACTGGGTTTATAAAATATATATTTTTTGTATGTAATATTCCCTTTGAAAAGATTTATATAAGAAAAATAATATTTATCATGATTTTAAAGCCTTCAAAATGAGCAATATGTTTTTGCAAAACATGGAATATTTCCAAAAGGTGTTTTTGTTTACCACTTGTTTCTCTTAAAGAATTTATTAAACAACTATAAATTTAACTATAAGTATAATCGCAACATTGTTTGACTTGTATTTTCCTCTGCCAACTTTATATTTATTTTAAGAAGTTTACTTTGAATAATCATTATTTGCCGAACGATGGTTGATTAATGACTTGGTGACATGCAAATAATATAATTATTTTTAAATAAATATATATAAAATAATTGAAACCAAGTATAGAATGACTTTTTCAAAAACTTCTCACCCTTGAGGCGCTCTTCTTATGAAACACTATTAATCATTATTTATATGTTCTGAAAAAGGGATCCAACACACTGATCTCTTTGCTTGTGAAATTGGCCAAAACATGGCGAACTCTGGCTATATTATTTATACCAAATGCCATTTCTCTATGTGCGTCTTAACAAATTGTTTATACGGTCCCACGAATATTATAAATCTTCCCCCTACATTATACATCACACACACTGCAGCACCGATATAGGCGGACATATAAGCGGATATATATAAATCTCTCTGGTTCGGCCACACTTTCTATAGGCGACGTCGTCGAAAGAAAAGCAAAGAACCCACAAAAAAAAACATAGGAGAAAACAAATTTTGCAGCTGTTTGATTTCGGCGCAAATTATCACAAAAGATTCCAATTTGCGGGGCAATATAAAAAAACGAAAATTTAAATATTGTTAAGCAGAAATCACTTAAATACTCGATGCCAAAAATCCCCAGCAAAAAAACGCCAGACATCCCAGAGAAATTGCAAAAAAATGAAATGCAATAAATTCTGTGCCGCCAACAAATGCAAAGTCTGCAGAGAAACAAGTATCAGAAAAACAGGAAAATAAAAAGAAAAGCCAGCTAGCAGGCGAGTGCGTATGTAAAAAAGTAACAAATAACAAAAAATAAATATTGAGGTTTCCGTGTCTTGCGGTCTGGCGCGCTCTCAAGATGGGGAGAAGGTGCGGGTTTTAGTGGCACACGGGGTGCTGTTGTGGTGCAGCAATTAATTGCCACAAATCGTTGCACAAAATTACAAATTGCATTTCCGGCTTGGCGCGGCAGCCACGCATGCAGTTTCCTCCGCTGCTGCCGCATTTTCCTCTCTCTTCTTGTTTTTGTTGTTGTTGCCCGGGAATCTTCGATTTCTCTGCTGCCGCTGTTTTACGACTGTCTGGCCCCCTCCTCCCCCCTGGCTGGTTTTGTTTTTCTTTTTTTTCTTTCGTCGAGTTTTATGGCAGCCAAATTAAATTTGCATTGCAATTTACTTTTTGGGGTCGGCTCGGCCTTTTCTCGTTTTTATGGGGCCCTGAATGGAAATGAAAACGCATGAGCTGTGTAAGCCAGGGTCCCGTGGATAAGGATAAGGATGTGTGTACACACATATGTCCGTCCATGTGTGCGTGGCATATGGAATGCGTGTGTGCTCCGCCTGGAGCAGCTTACCGAACTAATTGCGTTGCCAAAGTCCGGATCCGTTTGCTAAACTCGTGAACTGCTAACATGCTGAACCCATGAACTGGCGGACTGGCGAACTTTCCACTTTCACTCTCTCTCTCTTGCCCGCCGGCTCTGGCTCTGGCTCTTCCTGGCCAAAAGCCCGGCTAATGAGTCACGTAGCGTTCTTGTCATTTTTATGCGCTTAACAGGTCAAAGTTCCAGCCGCAGGGCTACGTGACCCAAGTCGACTTTGAATTGAAAATGCAAAATTAGTTAAATAAAGTCACAGTTGTTCCGCTTCCCCTTACACACAGCTCCTTGCCCGAAAACTGTCATAAATTTCACAGTTGATTTAACCATTATCCGTTTGTTTGCCGATTTGATTCGCTCATTACACGATGGTTTTCTGTGGGGTATTTTACCTTTTGTGAGATATTTGTGGCTGCAGCTGTATTGTTAATCATAATTTATAAAACATTATGGAAAAAATATATATACAAAATTTAAGGTATGCAGCATTTAACCACTTTATCAAAGGGAAATCAACTAACCTCCCACTGTTTTGAAATAACAAAGCGACTTTTGTATATGAATGTAAAGTAGAGTTCTGGGATAAAAAGGACAGTATAAATTTATATAAAAAACCCATATGAAAATTCAATAAGCTCCCACTGTTTTCTGATCAAATTTAATAAAGACATCAGTGCGTATGAGTAATGCAATATAGCGTATACGCCTCATATGTCACAAAAAGGGCTGCATAAACTTAAACAAATAAGCTGAATGTACATTTTAACTATAAATAAACAGAGAATATACACAACTAGGTACTATTCAGTCGGTGACCTTAGTTGTTATTTATCATCCTTTCCAAATCAGGATGTATTTAGGCAAATCTTTGCTCAGCTCGCAGTCCAGCTCAAATGGGCCATGCTAATTTGTGCAACAAGCCGGAAACTCACATAACCAGGCGGCAAACCAAAGACAGCCCAACTCTCAACCCACTCACATGGATAATGGAATTTCCTGTGGCCACCGTGGGTCCCATTGTCGTTGGTTTGCTGTCCTGTCCTGTCCCGTCCAGGATACCGTTGATTAGACATCATAATATTGAACAGAGATTAATTGGAAATCCATGGGGGGAGGACCAGTTCCCCGCTCCCAGCTTAGAGAGGATTTAGTTGCGCATACGGATGATGGGAAAACTATTTTCCGAGCTTTTCCGTGCGATTAGCCTGGCCACGAATCGGTATCGTACACCACAGTAATTTCCCCTCGTTGCCTTTTATTGTATTGGCTGTGATATTAATTTGTTTTCAAATTCGCCAGCGCATTCCGCAAAACTGTGGAAAGCCACAGCTCTAATCAGAGCAGGGACAGCTGTCTCTGCAATATCCCACCCCCTGAGCGCCCATCGTAAACTACCACCCCCTGCATCGCACCTCCTCCTGCAAAATGGTTCCCTAACGCCCTTCACCCCCATTCATTGACAGCTGTCAACGCGGTGGCGCCTCTTCAAGTCCAAACAAATATCTCACTGGCAGCCATTGAAACGTGTGTTTCACATACTGGCTGTCTGTATGGGTTGAATATTTGTACACGTGAAGAAATATATAAATTATTTTTATAAGCTAAGTCTGTTAAATATTATTACAAATGAAAAATACTTAACTTAAAGTAAGAAAATCGTCACGAGAAAGACATTTTAAGCTTTTTTAAAGAGCAAATGATTATTCCAAATATTTTCTACAAAATTAATTTCCTCAACCTGTTTCTCTCTGTGTTTCCAATACACATAGGTGTATGTCCGTGTGTTTGATATTTGTGTTGAATTTTTTTTTAAAAGGCGTGACACAACAAGACGATTCAATGTCAGGCGTCTCTTGGCCTTTGATGCTCGCTTAGCTTCCATTCACTTGTTGCAGTTCCCAAGGAGATTCCACCACCCCCAACGGCACCCTAAAAGCCACCCATGAATTCAAAGAAAACACAAAACCGCCCATATTTATTCCAAATTTCGAGTACATTTGGTCAGTTATTTATGCGCTTCGCTTTCATTTCGTCGGCGTTTCGTTTCGTTTCATTTCGCTTTGCCTCGCCTCGCCCATGGTGCCCGGCGCTGGCTGTGTTTTATTTATTTGTGCCTTTGGCTGTTCAAACAATTTATAATTTTAATGCACACACAGAGCCCAGCCGTTGACTGAATACAATCGAAATATGTTTATATAATTGAAAAGCAAACGTTTTGCGTGAAAACATAAGGCGATGTGGCTGAGTGTGTGTGTGGTTGATATGTGCTAGCAGCGATCCCACATTCATGCTGGGGTATATAAATAAAGCTGCCAAATTGTGTACACGGGGCGTATGATGAACGTGCCATTTATGCCGCCGAGCTATATGCTCTCAGTAAGCTCTCTCTCTTTACTTTCTGGCACATATTTCATGTAATTTTAAAACACACTGCCTTATTTATTTATCCAGATCCAAAATCTAAAAACGCCGCCCCTTTCCTTAGGATGCTTTGACCTGCCGCAACGGAAATTCACCGATTGCTGAGGCATCTTAAAACCACTCCTGCTCCTCCTGGACGGAATTGGCCGAGCGTTACAGCTCAGCTAGAATAACAAACAAATAATTTCATTGCCTGCCATAAGCTTCCGCCACTCTTCGGGCGGATATTCTATTGAAAATTTATTTCAATTACATTTGAGCGCGCCGCAAAAATCTCAACAAATAAAATTCAATTTACAAAATGTTTTGCGTAGTTTTCTGCGTGCCGAGAGCCAATTTAAAAGGAAAAAAGGGGGGATGCGAAGGGCTGAAGCTCCCAACAATGTCGGTTCTGTTTTGGCAATTCAATGAGGAAATTTTGCAGATTTTCCCTAGCACTTTTCAGCAGGTTTCTCAGACCAAACAGAGCTCCTTTGGGAAAGTTTCAAATGCAAATGAAACAAACCAATTAGCTGAAAATTGCCAGTATTTAAAGGATCAAGCCTGCTTAAATGCTGCTGTTTGCCTCAGGTTATTAACATTTTCCTCCAATTAATATACACACAATACACAGGCAATTGTTTCTTTGGCTGGCCAAGCGCAATTTGCAAATTACTTCAGCTGAACAAACATTTGGCCAACCTAAATCCAGTAATAAATTAACAACAGCTCAAGCATTGCAACACACTGACATCTGCTTGTTTACACAGAATCATCATCTGCTGGTCTCTATATTCGCCCCTCTTCCATGAAGTGCAAATAAATAGGCCCCATAAATTCACATTTCCATTTGGATGATGACCAAAAACTAACGAGCAACCAACAGGCACTGACCCCTAATCCGGTTCATAATTTCACAGGCCGAAAATTGACATACGGCCATGCCCTCGATTTGACTTTGTTTTTCGGTGGGCTGTGTTTTGGGAAATCTCGTTATTTAATTCTAGTTATTCCATCTACACCCCTTTATGCCCAATTTATTACCCATTTCCATGGAAATGTGTAATTTTATTGATAACCAACAGCTCCTATGGGAACTTCAATTAAAGCGAATGTGTAATTTTGGAAAACTAATATTCAAACGAAAATAAAAATTAGCTTCTGCAATATATTAGGTACTTGTATTTACTTTTTGAATTCTGCACTTCCTTTAAATTATAAATTTTGTAAGTGTTCAATAACTGCAACAAAAACTTAATGAATTTTTATTAAATAATATTTTTAACATATGAATTGCTTTGGACTTTAATTGAAACTTTTTTAAATTTAATATTGAATTTGTGTTTATTAACTTTTAAGCATTTCTCATTGAATCACGCTGTTCATATAATTAATTCAGTTATCGTATTTCGTTAACGTTTAATTGTATGCTATATATATTTTTTGTTTGTATTCGTGGGCTTTAAATAAACGAATGTAATTACTACAGTCTGGCTGCAATTTGCGGTTAATGTGCCCATTAATATTCAAACGAAACCGGCTTTAATTGGGGACAAGTGGCCATAAGTCCGAATTAAGAGGCCCTCTCGACAGTCAGCCACTTGGCCGTGACAATGGCTGCCATCAAATGGGGAAAAAAAAGAAGAATTCCTGAGCAAACAGCTCGCGAGGAATATTAGCGAGAATGCCAGGAATTTGTCAACAGCATAGAAATCGAAAGTTAAACCCTACACGTATATATTTTATATACACTGGGAAGAAAATTGTAAAAGTTTCTTCTAGATTTTCCTGAGAGATATAAGCAGACTTTGAGGAAAGATAAATTAATTATTAAACAATAAGATATAAAACATGTCCTTTCAATGTATTAAATCAGCCTTAACTTTAAAGTTTTTAAAGAAATATTTGCTCTTTAATAAAGACTTTAGTTTTATAATACAACATATAGTAACAAATTTATATTTACCTTTACATCTTTACCCAAATAGTTTAAGGAATGAAACCCTCATGATCCTTAGATCTCTCTACCTTTCTCTCAGTGTTCCTTCATATATATATATAGCCGGGTAATATCGCTCGTCGTCGGCGGCTGGCGGCACAAACAGACACTCGACGTCAATTGGCACTTTGATTGCATTTCGATGCAGCTTCCGACTTTGATTCGGATTCGCTTCGCATTCGCAGTCAGTTGCATTGCAAAACCCCAAAACAAAGCAGACCCAACCAGCGCGCACCGACGAATCAATCGCGGAGCAATCGAACCGAAACTATTGATTTATAGCTCTTCTATATGGCCAGCTGGAATGAAATGGAATCAGTCCGGTCAGCTAAAGCCAAATAAATAGATTAGTTTTGGATACAACCTCCCCTCGGTCCACCACAGCCTCTCCGAAAATTGCGTAGTTTGTGACGTGCGATCCCGCGTGTGTGTGTGGGTGTGTGTGTGTGCAAGTGTCAGTGCCAGTGCGATCCAAAGAATATATATATATACATACATATATATCAAACATATTCTACCATTTAGCGCAAAACTACGAAATTTCTATTGAAAATCTGCGCAATAGCCAAGATTGCCGCCCCATTCAAGTTAATTTCGATTTTGGCAAAAGCGGATTAGACCCAAATTCCCCTCTCCTGCTCCGGTCCGAGAAGCACCCAATAGAACCCAACTAAAACCACCAGGAAGCCAAACGGTCGTCATGGCCATCACAGACGCTGCGGTAAGTCGCTCATCAGGGGCGCACAGGGCTGGATTCGAGAGGTTTACCATATGTACTGTGCACACTATAGTGCAAAATACAAAGTACAAAATACTCTCAAGGATTTGTCTTAGAAACGTATGCTGTTGACACATGGAAAATGCAAATGGAATATTGTTTTTTTAATATTTTTATTAAGTATTTTCTTCCTCTTAATTTTTGGAAATATAATTTTAGTATATTTAGTTTTATCCATTTAATCTCACTTTACCTCAATTCTTAATAAAGTGCCAACATCATCTCTTATAAATTACCTTTATAAAAAAGGTTACCTGGTCAATCAATCAAAGTGAATTTAGTTAGAAAAGAGGTATTAATCTAATGAATTCTCCATCTCACATTCCCTCTAAGCTCCAAGCTCCTTAGTATCCCATTTTATGGGATAAATTCTTAAAGTTTTCCCCACTCAATCATTCGATCAAAATTCTGTAACATTTCCAATGGTCCCTCCTCTCCGCCACTCAACAAATTAAAACTGCCCGAGGGCGAGAAAATCTATCGACTTAGCTAACTGAGCCACACCAACAATGGCCCCCAAACAATTTCCTCCCAACAAATTTTCCAAAAAATAATCCAAGGGGAAGGAGAAGAGGGGAAGCCCCGAAACAACTCAAAACTTTCCCGACCTTGTTGTTGTTGTTGTGGTTGTTGTTGCTGCTTTTGTGTGTTTTCCTGCGCTTGCCACTTAGGTGTGAAAATCACTTGTCAATCTTTTATGTAAAGAAGTCGTCGCTGCTTTTGTCACCTGCTGCTGCTCTGAGAAAATCCCCCCCTCTGTTTGAGACTTTTCGGGGGGCTGCTGCTTGGCTCGTAAAATTTTGTCGTCTGCTTCCGTTTTTCTTCTGCACTTAATTGTGTCTGATGTGCACTGGGAAAAATAAGATCAAATTTTTAAAGTGATGGAAAATTTTGAAAGTTTTTTAATAATAAAAAGCAAGCCAAGAGAGGAAATTTCTTGAAGAATATATAAATAAAGTTTTTTCTTAGTATTATAATATAAAATTTATCGGTTTAGTTAATTATATATTATAAAAAAATTAAGGAAATCGGATGATATCTAGAAATCCCTTTAATTATCCTACAAATATTTGAAAATATTTTAATTTGAATATTTAAAACATGTAAATATATATATAGCTAATATTTTTTCAAGTGTACCCTTTGTTGCGCTTCGTGCGTTTCTGCGTGTTGCGGTGTTGTTGTTGTGGTTCAAGGTGAGTCGACACCGACAGCGATAACAACAACAACACGAAAGCGACAACGACCACGACGCCTCGACGCATCTTTCAATCAGATATCCTCCGATTTTCCCGCCCACTTTTGCTGCCTCGGGGTGGGGCAACCCGTTGATTTTCCTCCCAAAATTTCCCACTGCCAAGGACTTTGCTTCGCTTGGCTCTCTTTCTTCCTCTCTCTCTTTCCGTGATTTGCCCGCTTTTCTTATTTTTTCTTCGCTTTCCCCCCTTTTTCTGCCTTGGCTTTGGTCTGTTTATTTTGGCTGCGGGTTATTTTCTGCCTTCGTATTTTTCACTTAATAAAATTGTTTTCATTCGCCTCGACCGATGCCTTTAGTTAACTGCTTCTGCTTCTTTTTCTTTCCTTTTCAATATGTTTAAAAATAAACGTTGCTGGAGTTTTCTTCCTTTATTACTTGTTCTCTGAGCTTCACTGCTATCGACACACATTTTTTGTATCTGCCCTCGGCCTTTGTTGCCTTTCCTTTTCCAGGTTTTACCTCCGCTCCCTGGCTTTTCCTTCGGTTTATTATTTGCACTTTGTGCTGCTTTATTAGCAATTTTCTTAAGCAGTTTGTGGTCTCTCTTTCAGTGTATCGCTTAAGCAGCTCAGACTTTACACTAAAAGAAAATGTACAGAACTATGTTTTAGTAACTAAAAGAAAACACACAAATGACAGGGTTGCCCGAAGGACTCAAGACCTTGATTATTTCCATTTTAATGTAATTAAAAATGTAATATCAACAAATAAAATCCCAAATTTATTCTTTAAAGACCTTGTAGAATCAGACTCATAATAGCTGACCAAATAATATACAATCTTTATTTACTTAAAGCTATTTTATGGCATTTACTTACACTTTCGCAATATATTAGCAATTTTATTTGATTCCGTTCAGTGTTCTTACTGAATCACGGAACTGCCTCCATCCTTCAATTTTGCTGATGAAACAAATATTTATTTCTAGGTCCGCACTTTTCTCGACTTTCCGCCGTGCTGCCCATTTCCTTGGATTGCTTCCGTTTTATTGCTCATTCTTTTTCTTGTAAGAAAAAGAGACTGCTTCTAATTCTTTGTTGCATTTCCACCTCTTGGTTTTTCTTTAATTAGTGCGCCCCACAAGCGATTCAGATTAGGAGGTGATAATTTGATGGGTCTCTCCTCCTTTGTCCCGGGGGGGAAGGCTGCGGTCTGGGGACCTGAGGGTCCATTAGATTGATTAAATGCATTCGGCGGTCACCGCGGACTGTGACAGTTTCCGTGGCCATTCCCACACATTGGCCAGATTTTCCCACGTAATAACAAACTTTATAGCCACGGCACTGCAGCTGTCACGAATGCGGTCCCGAATGCCGCGGGATTCCTTGTCGCCCGGGATTTGAATATTTCGGAAAATCATTTCCCAGCGCCATTTCCCCCATTGTCTTGTTCAGCTTGCAGCGTTCGTGCAATCAATCAAAATGCGCCATGAAAAATAGATAGGGACGTCGAGGCGGCGTTGGGAAAACAAAAGGCGAGTGGGAAAACATGAAACTAACGTTTACGGGCGGACACGATAAAACATATGCTCTTATGGAGTCCTGTGAAAATATTTACCTTTTAAAGATTTTGTAAAGATAATACGACTCCAAATAAATAATTGCCGCTTGTTAATTTAACATTATTTAATAGCAATAAATTAATAAAGCACAATTTATTTGTAATATAATTTCATTGATTGACAATTCAATAGCTTATTTCCTGGTGGCAACTATAATTAAAACAATGAGACTCATTCAGCACTGGAAAAATATTTAAA
The DNA here is from genome assembly GCA_008042735.1 of Drosophila leontia. Classification (NCBI taxonomy): domain Eukaryota; kingdom Metazoa; phylum Arthropoda; class Insecta; order Diptera; family Drosophilidae; genus Drosophila; species Drosophila leontia. The sequence continues at coordinate 39,921 of VNKB01011291.1, forward strand.
GCTGCCCCATAATGACCATAATTAACGTATTTTTCAATTGGTTAGTTTTGATTGAAAATCAATTTCATTAATTTTCATTAAACACCACAAATTTTGCAGATTATGTGTAATTCAATAAATTTTCCTCTCCAATCACATGTTGCATTTGTGATTTTATCCAGTGACTCTTGTGACATCGTTGCTCCCAAAAGTATGCACTGAAAATTTAAGAGGAGTTTACAGTTTAAAGCAGCAATTTCTTAAAAGTGTATATATAGAACTTTATGACTCTAAAGGACTCTTCTCAGTCCTTTTTCCCCGATTCCCATCGATGCCTGCATTTTGCCACCAAGTGGAACAAACAAAGCCAAGTCAGCGAATGCTGCGGATATGCATAGAAATCGAAGGAAATGGCAACAGGCAAGACAAACACTGAAAACACCCACACGAAACAGGCAACACACAAACACACACAAGGGGGGACAGACAGACAGCTGAAAATGCTCGCAATCTATCACAACATACAAAATATGTTCCAAAAGATTTTCAATTTATTTTCTCTAAAACGATTTTCTCTGTTTCCACCCAATGGCAGTGCATTCGATTGTTGTTGCTGGCAGCGAATGATGATGATGGTTTTGCAATGAGATGGTTTTTTCTTCGGCCAGGCTGAAATATACATAGAATATACACTGTAAAGTTTATATTTATAAGAATTATATGATTTAGTTTATTCTTATTTTGGGATTAAAAGTACTATAGCTGAAGCTTTATAAATTTTTTTAAGGTTGTTTTAATTCAATGCCTTGTAATCCACATTTTTATATAAATAATAACTAGCATTCCTTTCAAATATTTATATCAAAATTTTTTTCCTGTGCATTGAACACAAAAATCAATGAAACGAAATAAAGCTGAAATGCGCGACCAACTGCAAGTCCCAGAGAAGTTGATCGCCACATGTGCCTCTCTAATTAGTTGTCTGCCAGCGACTACAGGGGGAAAAGTGGGTTGGGAAAATGGGCTGGGGTTGTAAGAAAAACAGGCACAAAGAAACACTGATCCCGGAAGTGGGCGATGACATTTAAGCAGCACGACAAGCGAACAACTGCAGTTCGATTGCTAAATCGATTCGGAGAATTTATTCTGGGAACTTCTTGTGAACGTTTAACAGGGCGTATGATTAATGCGGCACGCGTTCTCTAAATCAAGCTAATGACTAAAACTTTCTTGCAAACAGCCTTTAAAATATTACAGATAATTAATTTTCCTGTTTTATTATTTAAAACATTTACAAACTAATGCAAATGCGAACCTCTATCCAATTTTAAATGCGTCCAACAGGGCGTATGATTGATAGGCGGCCCATGGGCTGAAGACTATTAGGCACAATCAGAAATGCACATAACCAGAGGACGAAGAACATCCATAAAAATGTCACGTGGCTGTGTATCCCACGACCATAAATCAACTGCCCATTAGCTGAGACCCCGGGAAAAGTGGGAAAATTATTAATTTACACGATTCCTACACGAAATGCAGAAGAAACCACTCGCACAGATCGTTAAATGCAAATTGAAGTCCCTGTCTCTCCTTCTGCCATTTATCTATTTCTGCCTCGCTTTTATGGCTGTCATCGTTTGACGATCATTTTATGGGCACATTTCTAATGGAATCTATAGGATAGCCGTTGGCTGATGGATATTTCTGTGGTACCCAAGGCCCAGGCAAACAATCACGATATTTATAGACGAGTAATTTATGTGAAAGCAATATAAATGGAAATCAATTTATAACAAAGTCAACAAGGGAAATTGAAAATAAAGTTACAGGAAATAGAAAAATATTAAAAATTTGTATTCACTAGCAGGGTATTATAATTTAAGTCAAAAGTATTTTAAAGCTTTAATTTTCCAAAAAAGATAAATACTTATAATATTTTTACTCTCCACTTGTTGTTTCTTTCTATTTCTTAATATTAAAGCTTTAAGGGAAACATATTTTAAAAACAAAAAGAAATGTGATATTTAATTCTGAAATAATAAAATTCAGTTAAAAGAAAAAACACCAAAACATAATAAAATTATTAAAACAAAAAAATCTACAAGTCACACACAACGATATGCTTGAAATATAAATGCTTTTCTTCATAATCCCCCTCTTTTTTTTAATTCCTATAATATATTTCACGTGTTTGGGGGTTAAATTGTTAAAAGTAAAAAACATAGCCAAAAAGTTAAACTTTTTATATATGACATAGATATTTTTTTAAAATTTTTCAAGCTATTACTCATTACACAAAAATTGATTCATTGATAGGCTTCTGTGGGCCCAAGCTCATAATCCCTGAACTTGTTGTGCTCGGCCACTCGTCCGATTTCCCCCCTGTGTTCCGCGGTTCAGGCCAAGACCCATCAACACACTTTGACAATAACAAAATCTATAAATATTCCTCATAACACTCGGCTCTCTCTGCTATATGTACTAGGCTTTTCCTTCTTTTTTTTTTTTTTGTGTTTTGGGAGGGCGACCCCAGACGAGGTGAAATTCTTCGGCAACATTTTCTGCTTTCCATTTGATGTTTCGCCTCTCTCTGCCTCGGCTCTTCGTCTTTTTGTTTGATTATTTAAATTATAACCTACATAATTTTAATGGCTTGGAAAGAAACATACATACATATACAAAATTAAATAATATTTATGGGGCGTAGACAGGCACATGGTCAGGCGAGCCAAACATTCCAAGATTGTGCAGAATAAATGGCGGATGGTTGGTCGGGGGCCAAGGGAAATCCTGGGATTCTCTCGGCCCCATAACCATTATTTTCATTTAAGTACAGGCCAACTTATTTGATTTGGGCTTAAGTTATGGATTTTTTGAACGTGAGACTTTAGCTACTTTTAAGTTGGTTTTGTTTACCTTACTTTCAGGAGGAAAACCATTAAAATAATATAGATAAGAAAATATCTACTCTAAAATATATAGTTTATACTTTAAAGATAACTATAAAATTCCTAAAATATTTATTAAAAAAAAGGCCAAAGGCCCATTCAAAACTCACCCAAGTTCACCTCGAAGAACTCACCTTCTCCACGCCGAAATTGAAAATGATTTACCTTGAAAGCAACGCGGTCACTCAGCTGAAAGTGTGAATCAGGTGGGAGTGAGACAGGCACACCCAAAAATAAAAAGAAAATAGAGGGAAAATAGAAGAAAATAGAAGAGGCCAAGGAGAAAGAGGAAGCAACAGTTTGCTCACCTTTAGCTCTCTTTTTCTGTTTCGTTAGAAGCAGCAGGTGTGTGTGCGTGCAGAAGAGCCAATTATCGCAAGTCGAAGAGAGTGGCTTTTCCTCAACAGCAAACACCTGAGAGTTTTCCTCTATCGCTCTGTAATTGTGTGCGAGTTTTCCTCTGTGTGTGTGCGTGGAACACCTTCAGCGCGACAATGTCAATGATCATTTCTGACATGAGTGGATAATGGGGAGGTGGCGGACTGTGGGACGTGGGCGGCGTGCTGCCAAGAAAATAGAAACTCACCTTGACTCACCTCGTCAGTGGCTCTCAAACTGCCTTGATTTTTGCAGGTGATTTTTACACTTTCTCTAGTTTTTTTTTTTGTTTCGCATCGGCGGGGTTAAAGCCCTCAATGCGAACCTTTGGCGCCTGTTGTCACCCTCACTCCCTTCCTGTGCCGCCCATTTATTTTCCGCCTTTTGTTTGTAAACATCGATTGGAACTGGGAGAGCGGAAAATGCAGCCAGACTACATACGCTTTCAGCACTTTTCCCATCCGCCCCCCTCGCTCTCTGACAGCCCCAGTTGATGTTCGTCATTTATCTAGCCTGATTTTTACCATTTTTACGTGATTTGTATTTTTTATGCACCCAAAGGATTAAAAAGGCAGTATTTGCATAGCTAAAATCAGTCTGAAAAGCCACCTAATATAAGTATATATTAAAATTTAAAATTGAAGGTAATTTTTAATTGGCGAAAAGTCAAAAAGTTAATTTAATATCATTACAAAGCTTTATTATGTTTCTTTTAATGATATTTTAAGTAAACCAGTTTATAAAAACAATTTCCCCTATGTTAAACAATTTAGTAATATTTATTTTATTTTTAAAAATATTTATAATTAATATCCCCTTAAGCCAAGTCTTTTTCCAGTGCATTTTATTCTCTCTGATTTTTTTGCGCTGCATTTGCATCTGCGATTTTTACATCAACATGCTGCAAATCCAGCTACGAATTGGAAATTCAAAAATCATTTCACTGCATATTGATTCACTGCATACACAAACACACACACTACACACACCACACACACATACATACCCCACACATGTTCAGCCGCCTTGGGCTATAAATAATATTTTATTTTCTTGCTTTTTTGGGTGGAAATATCCGAGAACGCGTTATTTTTAGCAGGCGTTGTGCCTACAAATCGTTTGTTGTTGTTTATTTTTAATGCCCCAGCTGGAACAGCAGTCGCCCAGAGGGGCGTGGCCGAAGGGGGGGACGCTGAAACTTTGTTGGGCAAAGAAAGGAAAACTTTCGGCCGGGGGAAAAACAGAAAAAAAAGAAAGCTGAAACAATTAATTACACGGGTAAAAGGACAGCTGGGTATTCGTTTTCGGAGATAAACCTTCCCCAACGATACCAACCTTTTCAGCTAAGCCCAAAAAAAAAACCCCAATCAATGCAATTTAAATTAAATGAAAATTTTTGTATAATTAAAAGCAAACAAATCATTAGCAGAGATTTGGCAAGAGTTGCGCTTTTTGGTTGGCTTCCGTGATTCGCCTGAGATGAATCTTGTGCAAAAGTGCACAAGCTACGCCATTTGTCCACAATTTTAGTCTAAAATTAACCAGCCAGGAAAACGCAATAAGCACGCGACAAGGATGATGGAAAATCGACGGGAAATCAGGGGAGGTTGACTGATTAACAGAAATATTCAAAACAAAAGGTGATCAGCGCGCGAAACAAAGGCGTCAACAAAGGCGGCGAAGTAAGATTCGATCGAGCGGGGTTATTCCCCAATCAGTTGGCCAACGAAGGCAGTCGCATCCACACACCGGGATCGAGGCGGCCAAAACTCAAAATTTCGATTTGGAAATCACATATTTTGAGTGTGCGAATATTTTTCACCATTTTTCGTAATTTCTTTTTCGTGTTCGCCTGACGCGTTCACCTGTTTTGCCAAGTTCGCGAATATTAAGAGAAAGAGAGACAGAGAGAGGAGAATGTTGAATACAAACTGTCATATTACGCATACGTATCGCATCGTTACGCATACGCACCGTTGACAAGAGCCGCCACCAAAGGGTGGTGGCAAGTGGTGGTCGCAAAAAGCATAAAAAAATATAAATGATAAAAAAGCAAAAAGTGAAGGCAAAATGGCAACACACACAAGTGTGCATACATATAGCATAAGAGAGTGTGTTCTTCTTGCTATTCAGTTTTGCAGACGACGATGTGGATGATGATGATGAGCGAATTGCGGAATTTTTCAGCTCCCCGCGGCCACATTAAGTGTTGATTGTGTGCGCCGCTCTATTAGCTGGCTCTCATTTTCCCACATTTTCCCCCCCGCGCCCTCAGCCCCTGTCGGCTGAATTTTCCACTTATTTCAGCCCGCGGCGACCAGTGAAAATTTTTCGAGCCAACTCAGTTCGTTCGACGCGCGTCTGCGGCTGAGGCTGGCTGAAAAACTGCGACCGACCAAATGTTTTGTTCCACACACTTCAGAATTTGCATGCGAGAGATCCGGCCAGATCCAGCCAATAATAATGCCATCTAATACCCCCTGACAAGCGAGACACGGGCGGCCACGCGCTATCAATGCAAAATCGAAGCCGAAACAAAAACAGGCTCACACGCAAAAATAACACACAACCGAGCCAACAAAAAACCAAAAAGTGCAACACGCCACAGAAACATGCAAACCTGAAATCAAACAAATAATAATTCAATGCACACACCTGCCAAAACAACACTCACAACAACAAAATACTACAACAACCACAACAACTACAACAGCATCTATAGTGATACCTAAATTCAATACAATTCCAATGCAAACACAAATGATATTCAACGGCATTCACGCCTGCCGTGGTCCATAAAAGTGCATTATTATGCCATTCCGATATAAAACACTTTTCGCACCACAAAAACTGACACAAATTTAAGACCCGATGAACACAATTTCAACAATTAAAATACAGAAAAAACACCTCTTTCAATAGCCATGAATTTAACATGCCAGGCAAATAAAAACAATGGCCACAAAACATTTTAATTCCAAAAAACTTTTCGCACTCGGCCAAGTTTTCATTTCACTTTTCATTTACTGTGCATTTTTGAGCCACTTCTTCTCTTTTATTCTAACAAAAATAAATTGGGAAAACCAAAAAAGGATACATATTTACCACAGAAACTGTGAACAAATTTAACCCCAAGGATTATTGCTTTCAAATTTAAATTTCTGGGATGTGAATTGGATTTTAAAAGCCCATTTTCTTGCTTTACATTTTTGGGTGAATCACATGATGCACAGAAAATAATTATAAAGGTCATGTGATTTTTATGGATATTTATTGACGACTTAATCTAAAATGAGAAATATATTTTTATACAATTTTTGGAAAGAGTTTTTGCTTTATTATCTTTATAAAAATATATTTTGAATATTTCTAAAAAAGCAAAGGATATTTAAAATCTACAAAGAGAATTTCACAAAAAAAAAGAAAGATTTTAGAAACTCTTAGATAGATTTTCTTAAATATTAAAGCTGTATTTATTAATTGATAAAATAAGTGAAAGAAAAATATCATTAAGCTATTCAATAATAAAAATCACTTATCAAAGTTCATAAATATAATATTTTTTAAACGTTTCAAAAAACAGTACAATTCCCAGTGTCCCCTTTTTCTTTTTGATTGTCGATTTGGCTTTTGAAAATTTCTTTTCAAAATTGAGGAAGTAATTTGCTTAATTATAGACAAAAGTTTTCACTCAACAAACCCACGAATATGGTTGCCAAAGAAAAAAGGATAAAGCGCCAGAGGGATTTTGGCCGCTGAGAGCATTCTCCATAATTCATGAATGTCAAATTCGTATTTAATTTATGGATAATCCTCTCAGCCCCCTGGCCCACACTTTGTGGGATTTATAAGTTCATAAATCTGCGTCCATTGCCGTTTATTTACAAATAATTACTGAATTTAATTGCCGGCCAAAAACTTTGGCGCACAAATTTGCACTCGAAATTCAGCGTTTTGTTATAGCAATCGCTTTTGTTGTTCTAGTTGTTGTTGGTGAACGGGTTTAATTAATTATAGCCAAGAATTCTCACTTTTCGGGGCAGCTGCAGTCATAAATTCGCACCGGAGAAAGAGAGCGAAAAAAAAGAAAACAGCGAAAGCATAACAAATCAGTGGTCAAAATACATAAATAAATAATAAATAATATTTTATTAATATTTCTGCGCAGATATCGAAGTGAAAAATCGTATGTGTTTCCAGTGAAAATGAGCAAAAGACGTTCGTGAATCACTCAAAACCCAAAAAAGAAAAAGAAAAAGAGAAATTTTCAAGAAAATTATAGCAAAATATTTGTGAAGCAAAAAGTGAGAGAAAAAGAATTATTTATGCAAAGTATTCGGGGCTAAAAGGATTACAGCACACTCAGGCCGCACAACATACACACACTTAAAACACACACACACTTTCGCCATGGCAGACACTGCCAAGGACAATGACGTCATCGAGGGGGCGGGAGAAAAGGAGGCGGGAGACGAGATGGAGGAGGAGCTGGAGGAGGAGAGCACCACCACCACGACAACAACGACCAAGAAAACCTCGCAGTGGCGCAAAACCCGCTCCACCAAGGTACGACTACGTAAAGTGGAAAATTGGGTGGAAATTCGTTGGGGAAATTCGTCGTTCGCTCGCCCCCGCTCGCCTGTCAAACTGACAAATGCCCCGACGGATTGAAAGTTCCACTCATCGTTGATATATTTTCTTCTTTTTTCTGTTTTTTTGAGCAAGCGACAGTTCGTCTTTGCATTATTTTTTATAAGATTTTTCATGCTCGTAAGGCTAACAAGAAAATTAAAAAAACATAGAAAACAAGTGTAGAAAAACAAAGACATTAAATTTGTAGCTTTATAGAAAGTTTGCTTGTTATTTATTAACAGGAAAATATTCTTTTTTTTTATTTTTCACCTAAAAGGATATCAAAAACTCTATAAAACCCCAAAGCACACATGTCCCTTATGTTCCTTTTAGTTTATTCATCGATAGCTAATTAACTGAAACATTTAGTGGCGCTTTTGCGCTTGGCTGAGCCTCTGAAAATAAACAAAAACCAAGACACATTAATCACCATCGAAGGCACTGCCAAGTTCTCGCCCTAATGTATGCACATACTTTCGGGACAGAAGGAGGGGCAGTGCCCGGGGACCAGGAACTGCTGGACCACTAAAAGGGTTCCAAACTTGAAACGTGGAGTAAGAGAGAAAGCATTTCCAGGTCGCTGAATTCGAGGAGGGATAATCTCGGAGAAAGGGCCAGCCCACAATTGCCACTTTGATTGTAGTCAGCCACATGGGACCCAATCTGGTGGTTTCGCTTGCTTTCCTTCGGGGCCCAAGTCTGGACGCATAAATTACTCTTGAGTTCGGTAGGGGGAGGAGGAGGAGAAGGAGTAGCTGTGGTAATTCCAGGGGATGCAACAGCTACTTAGATGTAAGAGATCCTGGCGCACCTGTCGCTCCTGCTGCTGAATTCAAAATGCTGAAGGAGCAATCAATCAAGCTGTAAAGTATTTATTAAACGATATTATGAGGTTTACCTTGGCTCAGGGATAAAATGCAGAAAATTGAAGAGGGAAAATCCTACATACATACATACATAATCCTCCCCCAAGAAACACACACTTACACACGCACACTTTTGTAGAAAATGTAGGAGGATATGTAGGAGGTGGTGGATGGTGGCTTACATATTTTTTTTAATAGCTTCATTGTTTCGCTTAACAGGATTTCATTTCACTTAATGTACCAACACTCTTGTGTGTGTTCTTGCTATCACACCTACCTCTCAGAAGGGGGTCCTCGAGATGGAGGTCCTGAGGGTGCAGGGGAGAGAATATCACACACCCCCTCATTCACCTTTCATTGTTTGGCGCCCGGCCTGCTTGTTTTGCCTTTGCCCAACGGCATTTTGGCACTGCCTTTCTCAAATCAGCAAAAAAAAAAAAAAAAGGAAAAGTATGGGAAAAAGGAAAAGCAGAGGAAAAATAAAAAAAGCAAAGGATGAAAGCAAAAATAACATTCTCCGACTGACTCCAGCTGGCACAGAGCAGTCCTATATATGAGCATTCCACTAACATTTATAAGAACACTTTGAGAAATTATGTCTTAATGTTAAGTGAAATTTTTAGTTAAAAATTTATTAAATATTAAGTTTTCTTTATGACAAAATGAGCAAACAACATAATTCTTTCACATTTTAATGTTATCCTTCTCATTTATTTTTCATTTCAATAAATTTCGATTATTTAAAATTTTTTTTCTCGGTGTACATCCCGAATAGTTGACTTTTTATCCGCAGGTTTTCATGGCAGGCAGCAATCAAGGCACAACAATAACAACGGCAACAGCAATCCCCACACACACACTTCCGCTCTGTCGCTCTCTCTGACTTTTCCTTCCTCTTTTTTTTTTTTTTTTTTGTGTCCCCCTTGCCTATGCTCCGCTTTTCACCTTATTCCTCGCTTTCATCTCCGGGTTTTCCTCGAGCGAGGCGAAGTTTATCAGGAAAATGGTAGTGCAGGGCAGTCAATGCAGTCTGCGGATCGATTCAGGAGTTTGAGCCATTAAAAAAAAAGTGCAGTAAATAGGAAATCGCAAAAGAAGTGGCAGCATTGAAATCCGGGATGAGAATGTTGCAGGATACAAATAACCGATATGGCAAGCCATCACAGACCTTAAATGGGATTTTTGTGAATGCAGTTAGTTTTTGAACAGCAAAAAATGCAATAATAAGTTTTTTATATTGTGAGAGGTATTTTTATACGTTATTATGATAAATTATCTTTGTCGTATGATAGCTTTTCTTTTTTAATTTATAAATATAAAATTAAATAATTTTATTTACTTCTTTAGTTCTTAAATAATGGGTTTTTTTTAACCGATATTAAATTCCTTAGTGTCTTTGAATTCCATGATAAAAATTTTATTATTTTCCCTTTAAAGTAGAGTATTGTTTTTCTTTTTATATCCCTTAAACTTCAATCTCTTTTAGAGCTATAGTCATCCTCATCAGTAGGTGCTTGAAATTTCCTAAACACCCGGTTGCATTTTATAATCATTTGCATATTTTATTGAATTAAATTTTTAATTGATTTAACACAAGGCGTTTTAAGTTCGTATTTTACGCTCTTCCCACTTGTTTTCTTACTAACATTTTCCCAGCTGCTACTCCAGTGGCTGTCCCTTTCCCCGCACACTTTCCTTTTGCGGCTCAGTTTTCCACTTTAGCTTGAATTTCCCGTTGTTCCCGTTGTCTCCCTGGCTGCTGCTGTGTGTGTTAATTTCTTTAACAGTTTCTTGTTCTTCGTTTTATGCGTTTTGACGCGTCGTCCCCCTCCAGACATGTCACTCCGCTTTCCTCGTTTTCCCCTGAAAAAAAAGCGGGAAACTCAGCTCCTTGCAGTCACCTCGTAAACTGTTGGACAGGGAATTTTTATCTTTTAATTAAAACTGATGCGACTTTTCCTGAGTAAAAAAAAACAAGAGAGGGTGAGAGAGTCCTGTTCCACTTTTCCACCTGCTCGTCCTCATACGTATGTAGGTGAGCGTTAATTAAGCATTTTACGATTGTTTCTCATGTGAAACAGGGGTGCTGAGAAAATCCAAACCAGAACCATAATGTGGAGCCTTCGTGGCAATTTTGTTTTATTTGCCGACTCTAATATATAAATGTTTATATATGCAATAAAATTAATTATATGTTCTTCAAGTGGCTCGGCGCATGGCGGCAGCTGCTTTTCACTCATTTTGCGCAATTAACTTGGTCAGAAGAGGCAACAAAGGGGGCCGGGATCATTAGGGTTCAGTCAAGAGGCTAATTGACTTTGAGCTGGCTTGGCCTTTTCCCCCCCTAGAAGGGTGTTTTCAATTGGGGCCAACATAAAAATATAAAAGGAAAATCAGATGATAAAAAACGTTCTCAAGGTTTTGAAGTGAAAATTGAATAAATTTGCATTAATATTATTTTCCGCTTTATTAAATTGAATCCCTCTATCTAAATGTTCTGTTGAACATTTCAATAATGTGTCACTTCATTCGTAAATATTGCGCTTTTTGGCGTTTATTCACATGGCCAGCTCTGTTATTGTTTTCTTTTCTGCGTATATTTCCATGCCATTATATATGCTGAATATAAATTGGTTTAATTTGAATAAACAGTAGGAAGAGGCGCAATATGCAGGGACATTAAAAGTGTATATGTGTATTCATTTGCAAGAGTTATTTGCTTTGTATAAATCCTGTACGAGTAAATTACGTTTTATTCTAAATGAAAATGTTGTAGATTTTGTATAATTAATCCTAGTGATTAATTATACTTTGCTTATTTAATTTTGAGTGGGTTTATTCTATATAAATATGTCATTGTACTAAGAAAGCTTTAAATGTAATACCACAAATTCCCCTTTTTTATATCACTTCTGTTTGGCATAAATCATTTTATTACCATCATTTTAATTATTCAATTAACTATGGTATTTCTAATTTTGTAGAATGTATACTTTCCACAATTTAAACTATTTTTAGGTATAGATTAATAGCTACTTATCGTTTGAATTATTTATTTATTTCTTGTTGGTATTGTATATATATTGTATATATATATATTACCTACTTATCTATAATATCATAAATAATCAACAAATTCTCTTTACCTTTTCTCTTCTCTTTGCAGGTAAGCAATCTACAAATTCCACTCTTGATTTTAAACTTTTCTGAGTAAGTTGTCCATTCATCCTAAGATATTCCCTGACTCCCTTCTACTCCTTAATAATAGGGAAATATTTCAAATATTTCAAACTATACACAAACCTTTTAGTGTTGGCCAAGTTAACACAGCTGAGAAATGGGGAAGAGAGCGAGCTGTTCGAAAATAACACACAGATACTTGTACCTATATCTACACCACGCGGGTGTGTGTGTGTGTGTGGTTGTGCATGAACAAGCAGTTATAAATAATTTCTGGCAAAAAATCAGCAACTTTTTCCGTTGATCTCCAAGTATAGAGCGTTGGCTCGTTGCCAAAGCGAATTGCGCATACGCCGTGTGGTCCATTCGTATTTCTATAAAATTGTGTGAGTGTGTGTGTGATTTTGTAGATATTTGAATATGTCTTTGTATTATAATTTTCTCTCTCTCTCACTTGGTAATTTTTTCTCTGGAGAATTTTCTCTTCTGTTGCGAATTTAAGGGAAATATCACCAATGAATCTCTTTTGTTTGCTGTTTTATTTTGATAGCCGACCAGTTTTTCTTCAAGAAAATATCCAAAGGTCAGGGAGGGTGGCAGGTAGGCAGGAAGAGAGGGAGGGGCTGTCCCCGCTGCCAAATTGTTTGTCAGCTTCTCACATTTTCACATCGCATTTTCATCACATTTGTTTTTCCTCGCCCGACAGCGGCTGCTGATTTTCTCACTGATGCTGTGTTGTGGCATGGCTCATTAATTTGCGTCTAATTAGTTTTGATTTTCGTTTGTCAATTGGTTGGAACAAGGACTCGTTTTTTCCCCTCAACTCTCTCTTGTTTCCGCCCTCTCTCGGCGAACTTTCCGCATTTTCCTCAGCTGACTTGACTTTGGCAAAGAACTTGTCGCAACAGCACAGATCAAAGTGGGCAAATAACACAAAATAAATATAAAATAAATATTAAATAAATACCAAAAGTTGTTGTCCGCTTTTTTTCACCCATAACGTCACTTATGAATGGTTCCACAGAACCTTCGACAGCTGTCGGCCAATGCCAAGTGAAAAATCGACTGTCGGCGGGTCTGCTCTAAGCGATTTCCGATGCCAGATAGCTCTATATGTTTTCAATCCAATTTTATTCAAGATTTAAAGCTTTAAAATAAATTTCTGATTTAAAAGCATATAGAATAAATTGAGGGTTATTTAAAGGGATTTAAATAAAAATTATATTGTGATTTTTTTGATTACTCCAAGAATCATATTTAAATTAAAAGGAGGATTTTCCTACTAAATTACTATATAAGTTTTTAATGTTAAATAGGAAAATACTATTCATTTTCTTCTCTGCACATTTTCTCTCTACAATTTCGCATTTATTTCGTTTCATTTGTTGGCCAAATTTGGTCAAGGCGCTGTTCATTGTAATGCAATAAAATTCAGCAAACGAGACCGACCAGCTACAGTAGCAGCAATAACAATAACAAAAATCCATTTCGGAGGCATTTTCCGTTCCCCGCAGCTTCTGTTTTTGTTGCTCATCATGTCCGTTGTTCTTCTGAAAGCTCAGACATCTTGGCATGCAATAAAAACAAGCCCCAGTGGCACAGAGAAAATGCAGCAGTCCCAAAGAAAATGTCAGGGGGGTTTCTCAAGCTTGTTGCATGCTGGCGAAAAATGAAGAAATTGAGGGAGGTGGCTGCTCCCCCAGGCAGCTTTTCTTTTTTGCATTCTGGCCGAGAGCCAAAAGTTTTGTCCGAGGACCCAGTGACATGACAGGCGATTTCCACCCTTTTTGCTAGCTGCCCCTTTGCAACCCGATCCTCTGTTCAACTAAATGGCTGAAATAATGTATTCATTTCTTCTCATGCCAATTGCCCAAAATGCCATTTAACACTTCCTCAAGGGGACAGAAAAATGCGAAATGGGAACGTTAATGGACTGGTCACTCAATGCGTCCAAATGGCATAGCCCAAGGGGTTAAAAGACACCGAAGCAGAGGCTGGGACAAGCAACCCCAATTATGAATGCCAGAAAGTGAATGCATAAAATTCTGAGAGGGAATCCGAAATGATCCTGCGGTTCAGTTGCATTTCAAATGAGTTGCAGCATTCCACAAAGCCTTCTTGTTAATTATTCAAGATTTACAATTTTGTGCCAACTTTAATTCGGTTTAATTTGTCTTAGCTTAATACAATTTTCTAAATATTTAAATGTCTCATTTATGAGAAATAGAATCAGTATTCTGTGATTTCAACAAAAGCAATTTAATTAAAGCACTTTGAATTAAATGAAAATGTTGCTTAACTCGAAGTGAAAATATCTTAGTTGTACAATCGGAGGATTTGAATGGAAATACTCTTGGTTATCTTGGTAACTGATGTAAAAACTTCCATCTCCTCCCAAATAAAACTCATTAAAATCTTCTCTTTTTTTGCCAAAGAACATTTATTTGGTTTAATTAATTTCGTTCGATTTTCTTTCGATTTCATTGTTCAGATCTAACTACAAGTTCGATACAATTTTGGGGGCTGCTTAGCACTTATCAATCGTTAACTAACTCTATTATTGTTCGAATGTATATATCATATATCTAAGTATGTATAGTAGAGTATATAACCGTACTCGTAAAATGTTCCTCTATTGTAGATTCTTTATATGTAAAACTTTTATAATTTTCGATTAATACATTTTGATTCTTCTTCAGTGTGTCGGTGTATGTGTTCATTTGTGTTGGTGTTGGTGTAATGGTTTCCAGTTTAAACTTCAATTTAAATTTAAGCGGAGCCCCTCGAAAAACTCTCAGGCAAACTTGGCCCACATCCGCTTAGAGCTTTGAGCGTTTTGATGAAACTTTAATTTCCATTTGGACACACTGACAGCAATCAAGTTAAACCGCCCCGGCAAGAGTTAAATACGCCGGGTTTTTCCGCCCGCCTTTCCGGCCCTTCCCCCTTCCCATAAACATTTTCGCATTTTCCCGGCCCATTGTAAAGTTTCAATGCTCGCCGTCGAACGGGGTCAAGTGTTCAAGTGTGTTTGCCACTCGAGGACTCGAGTCCTGAAGTCCTGCAACAGCGGCAGTAACAGCTCAAAAGAAAACAATAAAACGCTGCGGCGTGCCAAAATGAAAAACAACCGAAAAATATGAAAGCCGACAAAACAACACAAGAACAAAAAAAAAACCCAAAAAACAAAGTACAAGTAGAAAGAAAAACACCCGTGAACAAAACGCAACCCAAAAAGGCCTCGAGTGCGGCTAGAAATCAATACAAAAAAAAATACAAGAATAAAAAATAAAACAAAAATTGAAAGACAAAAAAACGAAACACAACAAAGTGTCTGCAACTAAAGCCAGCTGCCACGCCCTCAGTACTTTTCAATTTTTCCGAATTAAATCCTCGATTGCCGCCAGCGCCATAAAGTAGGCAATGAAAATTGCTAGAAGCTTAATGAAAATTGCTCGGTGTCACATTCAATCAATTACTGTAACAATGTGTCCAATATTCTGGCAATCTGAGTAAGAGATTTCATTTTAAATAATGTGAGAAAAACTAAAACAACACTTTTTAATACAGTAGAAAAATTCAGACAAAAATTAATGAAAGGCAAACAAAAGAGCTGTGGCTGTGGCAGCGACTGCCAATGCAAAAAATTATGAAATTAATTCGCTCATTTTCCGGAGCATCCTTTGGTGCTGGCAACTTCGCAGAATTCCTTAGCTCCCTGCTGTTTCAGGGGATTTTTCAGTGGTTTTTCCTTTGTCTTTCCCTTGGCGACGTGTCGCCGGTGGTTTATCGTTGCTGGAAAAACTTTGCCTCAGCCAAAGTGTTTGCAGTTAAAGAAAATTATATTAAAAACCGTTATACATTTTTATTTAAAAGAAAAAATAATTAATTTAAAGATTTAACTAGCCTTGATAAATGCTTAAATGATTTAAGGTTTATCACATTATTTTGTGGCTTAAACGGTTATCAGGGCTAAAGCATACCTAAACTATGTTTTAAAATATTTTCTGGGAAGAGTTATGGCTATTATTTAAGAATTTAATTCATTTATTAAGAATTAATTATTCTACAAAATTAAATTTTCAAAAGGTGGAAAATCTAGTTTGTTTAATCCACAAACTTAATAAACATGGAAGCCATTTTGATATGAAAGATTACTAAATAAATTATTGAATTTCTTCATGTTAATTTCTCTCAGTGTTTTGTGGGTGTTCTAGGTGTGTAGTGATGTGTGTATGTTGTGCACTCCCAAGACTACCGTTACTAATTAGCGCGCAACCTAGTTTAACAGTTCTTCGAGGGTTTATCTTCCTTCAGCGGTGATCTACCCCCTCTTTTTGATCTCCGCTTCTGCCCCATTTTCCCCGCATTTTCCACGCCGTCATTTTCCTCGCCTTTTCCCACTTTTCCCGCTCAACTGAAAGTTGAACCCAGTTGAGTTCCTCTTCTTATTAAATAGAAACCGCCGCGGCTTGACTTCTAGCCGCCTTTGCCTTTGTAGCATCTTCATTTGGGCCACCAACTCATATCTACTTTTTCCTGTCCTTAAGTTGGTTGCACTGAACGAAAATCATAAGACTCTAGGCCTCTTTTAATATGACTTTTATATAATAGTTATTTTGTTTATGGTTTATTTTGATTTGTGTATTGATTTTCTGTTGAGAACAAAAACTTGATTTTTAAATACAAGTTCTTGTTTGAATAGCAGCTTTTGACTATTGTTAATTTTTGTAGTTTAAAATAATTAATATCTGGTAAATAGTTTTGTTATTTGTTGCCTATTTTGTCATGTGATGTAAGGTATGTTCTTTTTTCAAAGGTTAATTAATACATAAATGCCTTTGCATTTATGTCTGATTATTCTCGGTATATTTAGCTGTTCTTTTGAAACTTTTTCTCCTTTTATTCATTTATGTTGTATGTGTAAATTGTTTTCAGTGTATACGAACGGCTTTCTCCTTTCTATACAAATATAATTTCATTGCGCTCCGCTTTTTGGGGCGACGGCTGGCGCTGGAAGGCGTAAACGTTGACGATTAACTGCGCCATGAAAATGAAGCAAAATAAAACGATTAGAACTAAATACAGAAAGATATCGCGCAGCATTGCTCTCTCTCTCCCTGTCACTCGCTCTGTTTCCTTTACTCGTTCAGGGGCCAAAGCTCCAGACTCCGGAAAACTCCAGATCCCGATTCAGATCCAGATGTCATGGCTCCGCCGCTGTTGCCGCTTCTCCCGACGTGGCTTTTCCGGCTACCCGTCTCATTGCCTCATTACGGCCGTGCAAATGAGAAATGGGGAAACGGAGTTGGGGGTATTATACGCGGAGACCAGCTGCAATGAAAGGCGGAAAAGCGAGAAGAGATGGGGAAACGTGAGTGAAAAGCAGATGGAAATAACGTGCAGATTATTCATATCCCCCCAACACGCACACGAGGGCAGCAAAAAACGAACAGCAAATGTAGAAAATCCCAAACAAGAGGAAAACACATCAGGAAAGTTAAGAAGACTGCTAATACCCTAAATATTATTTATTTGGCAGTTACATTCTATGGTCTTTTCATTGTATTTATTCACATTTGAAACTAGGATAAAATATCTTAAAGAATTAAAACCTTCTATGTATTTTTTATAAATTTTTTTCTTTACATAAATTGAATAAGTTGAAAGACAGCTCTGAAGATAGCCCCATAACGAAAAAGGTATTTTATAAGGAATTAAAATCTTATTAAAGACTTTGTATAATAAAAACAACGTTCTTAAAAATACCTAGTAGTTACCTGTCGACTAGATACATTCCCAAGATAACGTTAATTATTATCACAAGTGCTTATTTTTATCCCTGAATAGCTAGTTTCCCTGGCAACACAGCCATAAAAGACTCATGGACTCCCCAACCCAACGGAATACGAATCAAAATAAGAAACATGTATTTAATGTGGCGTATTCACTGCAGTGATTTATCAAAATTATGCCAACAAGGTTACAAAAAAAAGAAGAAAAAAAATGAAAAAAGCCAGAGCCAGAAGCACAAGCACAAGCAGACCGAGAAGGAGATAAAGACGCAGCCTGGACAAAGGATTATCTCTGGCCGGCGAGGAATCCCGGTTGCCTGGTTTCTGCCTTGTGTGTCCTTCTCCCCAGCGAATCTGAATCTTCCATTTATCCCCCCCCAGAAGCCTTGTGGCTACATGAAAAACTTCTCGCCACGATTTTTTATCACCAGCAAAAAAAGAAAAGATGAAAAGGGGGAAAGGAAAGTCTCGCGACACAGGGAACAGAACACAAATTACGCATACGCCGCGTCAGCCGAAGACGAAGGGATCCAAGGGCCCATTCAGAGCACGCCCACAGTAGCACGGATATGTTGCACAATTGCATTCCATGTTGCCAGATGCTGCAGATGTTCTTTTGCCCCTATTCTCCAGCTCCCCTCTGTGTGCATTGCTGCACATTTCCTCTGCATGTTGCCCAATATGTTATACGTTGGCCAAGAAGAATGAAGCCCAGCGCTCAGTTTTGGGGAAAAGGAAATTAAACAAATGAAATTTAAGCCGAGTGACGACTGAGCAACCACAAAGGGAATTAGATTCCCGGATTTAACGGTGCAGGAGGCGTGCCACACACGGGGCTCCAAGTGCACCGAAATGCATGCCACTCGACCTGACCCCTCGAATTTCCATACTCCACTACGAGGCCGCCTCCCTTCCAGCTCAATCCACTCGAAAGGCTCTCAATTAGTGGGTAAATAATTTAAACGAAAGCCAGTTGGGGAAAAAATTAAGCAAGCTCTGAAAAAAGAAATCCCTTAAATGCAGATTAAGCCAAGGAGACTCTTTGTTAATTTCAAAAAGGAATCTAAAATGAGTTTACAATTATGTTTTAATTTGGAAACTGGTCAGAATTCTAGAGGAAAATCTACTTATTACAGTTGATTATTAATTGTATGTAATTTACGTATTTTATTTTCCCAGTGTAAGCCCCGTTAAGCGTTTCCAACTAACAAAAAAGAGGGCGATGAGGTCAGCTAGCTGCATCTCGACGCTGCAACGGATTAAAAAGCGAGCTGCCAACTGCAATCAGCAGGCATCCGGAATCAGGCGACCTGAAACGGACATCAGGCAGGGGAATCCTATTTA
Source organism: Drosophila leontia (assembly GCA_008042735.1). Classification (NCBI taxonomy): domain Eukaryota; kingdom Metazoa; phylum Arthropoda; class Insecta; order Diptera; family Drosophilidae; genus Drosophila; species Drosophila leontia. The sequence continues at coordinate 59,046 of VNKB01011291.1, forward strand.
GATTTGGATTAATTTCTGCTTTTTTTTCACGCCCTCCTGAACCCTGAACTCCTCACGGTAAAAAGCCAGGGGTCGCCTCGCATTCAATTAAACGCTTATCGCGACCCTAGCACTCGCTGAATAAGTTTTGGGCCCTCGAGCCCCTGGCTAGGTTCCTCCTCAGCAGGGGAAAAACAATTTTCAAAGGCCACATTCCACGGCTCGCACATCATTAGGCCGAGTTTTTGGAAAAAGGCAGGCAGGCAGTGGGGGAAATTTGTGGGAAAACTGGTGGAGGAGGGAGCCGGGCTAGAAACAAAGCGAAGCGCATCAAAGATTATGAAACTCATTAAAAAAGTTTCTTTTGGCGGGGCAACAAATCTAACAATCTGAGGAATGTGACGCAGCTGCCACGCCCCCGCACCAACGCCTCTTTTTCAACATAACTTACGGTCAATACAACAACAACAACAAAAAAGAAGCCTAATAAAAGGGGGTTGGGCTTTTGGGAGGATGCTGAAAATAAGTAGGCGAGTTGCTAGCAAATGGCCAAAAGCCCCAACTGGGATTTGGTTTTTTCTTCACTTAAGCTGTTTATTTTTAGCTCTCAGTGTGCAAAAAAATAAGAAGAGGAAATAGTGATACAATAAAGAGCTTACACATAGTTAGAGACAAATTATTAGAGGCAACTAAACTATTTATATAAAAACTAGCTGCAATTTAATAGAGTTTTTTTTTTGTAATGTAAAAAAGGGAAATTAATATTGTGAATAAAATAATATCTGCACATGACAGGATGGTAATTAAGTAAAACAAAGTTTAAAAGCAAAAAAGTGTTATAATAATAATTTAATTGTTATTTAAAGTTCTTTTATTTTTACTTTTAAAGTTTATTGTAGTCTTTTTACAACAAAATACACGTAGAAACAAATAAAAATATATTTTTTTATTTCTAAAATATATAATCTCAACTTTTAATAAATATTTTTCAAACTATTTGCAACCCATTTTTAAAAATTCATTTTTTTTAGAATTCTATTCCTAATTAAATTAATTTAAAATCTTCATCTATCCCCCTTCTTAAAATTCAAAAGAATCAAGGTTGTGTCAAACATTTGTTTAAAAAAAATTCTTTATTCATTTGCCAACTTTGAACTCTGTTATTTTTTACTACGGAAACTCTCTCACACACTTGCAAAAGAAACTTTTTTATTGCTCGGCATACCTCTTGTGAAACTTCTACAAGTGACTTCTATTATCCTGACCCCAGCTGTATAAAGCGGCTGTAAATAAAAACGAACGACTACGTGATACCCTCTAAATAAATGGGTCGCCAGGGAGAGGAGCTTGCAGCCTGTTGCTGTTGGAGCGGAAACGAAAACTTGGTGCGTTTGGATTTAAGAGCGCTTCATAAATTAGATGTCAAAGCCCAGGATCAGACGGCCATGGCAACACCCACACAGGACTCTAGGCCACACACGTGCTGCCGCACTGTGCGTGTGCGGGTGTGTGAGTGTGCAAAAAGGGTCAAAAGGCTGTCAAAGGAGTTGGGCTAAGAATTCGCTGTTGCTGGCAAAAGTTTGCGGCGCCTGGCAAACTTATTAAAGAGTTCGAAGCCAAACAAATTGGCAGGCAGGCGGCAGTAGGGTGAAATTATGGGGGGACAAAATGGCCCAGGAAAATGGCAGGCAGGGGGAAGGGGAAGAAAACTTGCCAAGGCATTGCGGCCATTAATTTTCAGTGGCGGCGCACACGAAATGCAAATGAAACTTTTGCCGGAATGTTGACAGTCAGTCAGTCAGCGAGTCAAAGGGGCCACAAAAGTCAATGAAGTGTTAAATGTCCTGCGGTGTTTCGGTTGTCCTCCCGAAAAGGTGCTGTGTTGTCCTTAGCACACACACATTCACACACATGTCCAAAAATTTTCTGCGGCTTTCCATTTGCATTTCTGCGTGCTTGGCTACAATAACATCAAAGCGGCAAGTTTCGCATCCTTTTCTGGATTTCAACTCCCACTCCGCTGTCTTCCGAGAAGTCATATAATTAAAGCAACAATGCCAGACAAACTCGCGGCATAAATCACTTTGGCGGAGCAGGGAAGAGTTTTCCCTTTGCCCGCATTTTCGCGTCACTTTGTCAGCTTCATTCATGGGTTTTTCGCTGGGATTCCATTCATGGCCAAATACTCCGCTCTCACGCACTTTTATGAGCCATTTCCCCCCCTAAAAATCCCCAATTGCCCCGCAAAGAAAAAAAAGAGGATATACACGTTACCAATTTATGCTGAGCCGCTCGTAAACTGGCCAAAAGGCTACAAAAAATTCCACTAACGAGCCCAGGCGGTAAACTCTTTTTCCCCTCTTTTGGCTTTTGTTTTTGTTTCTCTTTTTCTTTTTTTGGTAGCTTCACTTCACTTGCATATTTTCAGTACTACGTGGCGTATGCGTGATATTTCGTCGTTTGAATTTCGAATCTGGTTTTTATTTTTGGCGAAAGTCGCGTTGTTTGCCGTTCGACGTTGCTGACGCGACTCCGGTTGGTTTTAGTAGGAAGCCGCTTCTTATAGCCGCCGCTACTGCTGCTGCCGTTCGTGACTCGTCCTTCGTCCTGATTCGGGCGAATCTCACCAGTTGAGCCTTGGCTTCGGCTTTGGCGCTTCGTTTTCACGATTCTTTCGGCTTTCGTGCCGGAAATTGTTGTTCAACAAATGCAAAGAGTTCTCAGTCAACAGGCAGAAACAAGGAGCAGGCACGGACGGGGACTGCACGTCCTGGCACATCGTTGGGGAAGGCATTGCAGTTAGCTTGGAGCGGAATGATCTCTTATCGGAATTGCAGTTCGAAATTACGGGTTTCACGTGGATGATTTTCATGGCTTATAATGAAGGAAATTCACAGAAAATTATAGAGGCAACATGTACTGCTTTTGTTTGTATTAAGATAAAGTAAAACAAAGACGGGTTTACATAAAAGAATATTTTTGCCATTCAGGACAACATATTTTCTTGTTATTAAATTAAACATTAAAGTGCAATAAGTGCAATATATTTTTTTTTACTATTTTAACTTTCTTTTTAAAATTTAAGCAGCCAATTTTTTTCAACAAATATATAAAGAATAAAGAAAAAGTACATTAAGTATTTATATTTGTTTAATGACTTTTCAATAGGTATTACTTTTTAATGATTGTTAACTTATATCCAATAATTTAGTTACTTTTACTCTACAGTTCATAAATAATTATGATTCAAAGCCTAAATGTAATTCCCAGCTTATAAGTTAATTACCTACTTGCCGGAAATATCCATTATTTTTGATAACTCTCGATAATCCCTTGCCATAAGCCAGTAAACCTCCCTGAGGGATTTGCCATCTAATCCTTTACAGAATTTCCCATCGATCTGCCAGGTTGTGTGCGCCGCCCCAAAGTACACACATATTCGCAATTTTTCTTGTTTACGCCTCCTGCCCGCCCTGTCATGTTTATATTTCCAACCGCATCATAAGGCAAACATTTTAATTTGCCATTGCCACGCCCCCTCCTTCCATCCTTCAAGGATATATAGCGCCGCCCCACGCACAGGAGGCGCCCAAATATTGACACTCAACTAAGCCGGCAGGCAAACGCTGACCAAAATCAACGTTGACACCCAAGTTCCCACTGCCCCGCCGCTTTTGCAGATCCATCGCTGATGACGCCAATCATGTTCTTGGCCCCACCATCAAAAAAGATACATCAGGAGCAGAGGGGCTGGGGTGGCTGGGGTGGCCCTGAGTTGCCGTCAGTTGGCGTGACAAGCAAGACTTTCGACTTACAGGAAGCCAAGGGCGGAAAACTGGAGGAGTAGGTCTGAAAGGAGGTGGAAAACGCAGGCTGAGCAAGCTGAGCAGGCTGAGCAGACATTGGCACAGTTTGTTATTATTTAAATCAGGAAGTCGACGAAATTTCCGGTGCCAGTGTTGGCATGGCCAACAAATTGGCAGCTGACTTCCGCCGTCGAGTCAATTAAATTTTCCCTTTAAGTGATTTCTGTCGCCATCAAATGTCGCAGCATCCAGTGGGGACTTCCCCCCTTTTCTCGCTGCTTTTCCTTTCCTTTTATTTGCCGCCCGATTTTCTCTGCCCCGGCGAAGGCTCCATCCGCGTCTCCTAATGAGAAATCGATGTGTTGTAATTTGTTCAAATCCAATTTCGGAGCACGGCCGTGTCTCTAACCGGGAGTCCGGAGTCCGGACACCACACCTGGCCCCCAATCGTCACGGGATGCTGTTTTGATACACGGAGAATAAGGAATAATTATCAATAATTTAGCAATAAATAACAATAATATAGGATGCCTTAGGATTTCCTGACACTTATAAATAAAATTATTACAAATGAAGGGGAAAACGTTGTCTCTTCTATCAAAGTCTTTAAATAAATCTTAGAAATTGATTTCTCTTCAAATAAACCATAAAATAAGGATATTTTTTAGTAAACATTTTCCCCCAGTGCAGCCACCCCGTGCTGTCCCCTATTGGTAAGGGCCCGTTTTAATGAGTTTTTATTGCGCTTCAGGTGCTTTGATTGCTGCGATTTTTAACTTGATTTACGCGAGTTTAGTGGGCGTCTGGCTGAATGGAGTGGCGTGGAGAGAAGGCCCACTATTGATTTTTCAATTAAGCCGGACTCCCATTTCCCCCAAAACCCCAAAAACCCTCCGCCATCTCAATGCATTTTGCATGTTTTTCGCGTGTTGCCAACATTTGTTGTTCGTTTGTTTGTTCGGTTTGTTGAGTCGCGAAAGGAGGAAGGACTTGTCTTTTGTAGCAAGTTTTATGCGCCGCATCCTGTGCACATAAAGGCATAAAGGCCAGGGGCGTAGTTTCGGGGCGGAAAATGACAGGGAGTGGGGTGAAGGAGGGAGTGTATCAGGTTGGGGGGAATGGGAATGGGCATACCGCGTTGTAGCGCAATTTATGCGGTAATTGCTTTTTTAAGCGCTTCGCATTTATCTTTTCGACACAAGTGAAATGAGTTTCTGCCTCCTTTGCGTGCCTTTTGTCGATTTGCCAGCAACAACAACAACAACAGCATTAAGGATAGCTACAAGGATAACAGCAACAAATACTACAAAAGCAGAAGCTGCCACTGCCGCCTGTCACAACTGCCAGCAAAAGCCAAAAAAAAAAAGGAAAACTCAACTACTTACAATGGCATTTTTATGACGTCTTCTATTTGTCTGCGAATCACGTTTGCACCCCGACCTAGCCCCCTGACCCCTCTTAGGGCACTGAAATAAAATTAATTTGAGTAAATTTCATTACTTTATTAAAATGGAGTAAGCTTTGCTTTGGATTAAATAAAATATTCGCTTGTAAATTTTTGCAAAATATTTTTATATTAATAATAGTATATAAAATAGCTCAAATAATTATTATTATTTATTTTACAAAATTGTTCAACGTGTAAAAATTACTTTAACTGAATTATAACTTTAATTTTATTTTTTTAGTTTCCTAATAGCAGATATCTAAACTACAAATTATTCAAATATAAATTTTTAAAATTTTAAAATTTTAAATTAAATAAATTTAAATTAAAAATATTGATATCATTAATAACTTTCTATTAGGTAAACCAATAATATTTTTCACTAGTTGTAGTACAATTTTTAAAAATCTTTTTTCTTTTAAAGTCTCCGTATTACTCTTATTTTTTCTTTGTGCAGTCAACCGGTCTTTTTGTTCTCTGAAAGTATGCAGCAGTGTCTCCTGTTATTGTTGTTTATAGAAATTCCGCACAAGTTTTTCCCTCGTCTGCACCTCGTTGTCTTCCCTTTTCGCCCCTCGCTTACCACTACCCTAATTAATTTAACGCAATTCGCTCAAAAATTACACAAGAAAAGTTGATAAAAACGAAATGAAAATGATATGCAGGACAAGGGGCAGGAAAGGGCAGAGGACATCGCGGAAAATGGGCGCATCTGGATTCCTGGGACCTTTGCAGGTTGATTTATGGACGTATGCATGTTGGATAATTTTCATTTTATGTTTTGCCCATAAAAATTACCCGTATGGAAAATGTGTCATTTCGAAGATTTTAGAGGTTTGAGGTTTATGGTTAAATTGGTTTTATTTTGTCTAGGCTTTTGCCTACTTTAAATTTATGTATATTAATTTTGTTAATTGGTTTTTGGGTCTAAGCCAGTTTTAATGTTTTTCTGGTACTTTGGTTTGATTACCAATTTAATATATGCTAATTTTAAAGTATTTGTTACTTGATTTTATTTTAAATAGCGATCTATAAATTATTAAATTAAATTATAATTAATTTTTAAATTATCACCAATTTTGAATCTTGCGACTTGGCTTAGAAGAAAACAACAGTTTTAACAATTAAAAATATAAATTAAATAATATTAGTGTACAAGAATTTCAAATAATTGAGCAAAAACATGGTCATACCTTAAAAGAAGTTTAATGTTATCTATATCGATAGCCACAAATAAGCCTATCGGTCAGTGTTGGCAGTGTTCCAACACAAAAAAAAATTACAGTTCTGTTAAAACAAAAAAGGAAAAAAATCGGATAATTGTTTATAAAAAGACACAAAAAACAGGACAAGAATTTTTTTTAATTTTAATTAGTTTCGAATAGAATTTTGTCTAAATTTTTGTTTTAATCAGCTTCACGTGCTTCGTATGCTGCATTTGTTTCTAACATCTGTAGATATTTTTCAGGAATATTATAATTCGAAATAATATAAAAAAAGGATTCGTTTTTAGGACAGGTGTTTCAAAATTTGTACGAACAAAGCTAGTTTCAAAAAAGTCAGATCTGTCCCAAAAAAAGTCATGTTGGCAGCACTGCTATCGATAGCTGTTTGCTCATACCGATAACAGTTTGGTCACACTATTGAGCTCGGTTTACGTTTTTTTGCCACTTCGAAATTAAATTTGTTCGCCGTCAGTTTAGCGTTTACTAGCAACAAATTATTAAGTTAAAATTGCACTGGCTGCAAGTGGGTAGTGTTCCTCAGTGAAAAGAGTTTCCCAGAAACACCGCGCGACTTTCTGTCAAGAAAAACCCGTGAAAATCCGGCTAGTTTTCGAGTGTCACGCCCAAGGAAAACAACAAAAGAAGTTTGGGGGAATACAAACGGGAATTCTCGTGCGTGTCAACAAAAAACAGCAACAAAGAATAGTGGAAACAACAAAAACACAAGCCTAACGGTGAACTAAGAGCACTGAAAAGCAACAAAAACAACAACAATGGAGGTTAGTAGCGCTTGTTGCCGCTGCTGCTGGGCTTCAAGTGTTTAAATTGTTTTTTCATTGATGTTTTTTCCAGCGGCGCTGGTTTGCCTTGAATGATTTCATTTCATTTCATTTTTTTCATTGCTTAAATTATTTTGTTTGTCCGCTCTCCCTCTTTCTCGTTATCTCGCCGTCCCTCTCCCTCTCCTCCAGCAGTGCGATTACGTCAGTTTTGTGGCTCTCTCCGCTGGCGTTCTCTCTGTTTTTAAAATTCTGGAGTTTGCGCTCTCTTTCGGCTTCGCTCTCTCTGCCACTCTCTTTCACTTCGTCATCAAAAATATATTTTTTTGACATTCAACTTCAACCCCATTTCACCTTACCTCCCCTCCACCCCACCCCCCGCTAGTTATTGATTCTCCCATGTCGCCTGATTCATTAATTTAATCACTTTTATTATATCATCGCCCTGCCGCTTTCTTTTTCTTTGTTTTTCTCAATTTTATGTCTCAGTTTTTGGCATATTTTGCATTTTTACATAATGTTTCGATTTGGCACAGGTTTGCTTATCACGATTGAAACAGCTGTTCGGTGCTCGTTTACCGCTATTTCGCGACCTTATCGGCGAAATTGAGTTAGTCACTTTCCGGCAAAAGTGACGTTCTATAAGATACAAGATATCGACTTCCTCAGCTTGAATGTTCACCTCGTCGAAAGATAAACCCTTTGTAAATAAAACCCATTGCCATGAAAACTACTCATAATATCAGGGCTCTTTAATCTATAACTTGATGAAGGGCATTATTTTAATCGTAATAAAATTCACTTGATATGCTTAGGAATAATGCCAGCTGGCGTATGAATAATAGTTAATATTTTGAAATTACCTCATTATTCATTTTTACGCTCTTTAAATTTTAAGAGTTCGTTTTGGAGAATGTCTTTTAATTATAATTATGATTTTGACCTCTAAATGAACTACATTCATAAAAATCATTAATAACTATTTGACCAAACAATGTTGGACAATTATTAGTCAAAATTTAATCAGAAAATATTCAAAAAGTATCAATAAACTTAACACAAATCCCTTAAGATACTATTTAACTTCTCAAACTAAAAACTCTTTAACAAATCAAACGTCAACAAGGAAGCCTTGTGGCTTAACATTTACCTGAAGCCTATTGACCGAAAAACATATTTAATTAAAACGCGAATTACAAAGTATGGATTTTAATCCAAAGGCTTAGATGGACATAAAGAGAAGGCTAATTTCCTGTGGTCGACAGGGCTAATGCATTTCTGATTCCCCTAATTAAGTTTTCCTCTCGAACGTAGGCTAGATGATGGCCTTTCACCTAAACGCGTGGGATAATCCCCAGTTCTCGTTTGCCCTCAATTAAACCGAGCCCCTCCGGTAATACTGGGGGTATTTCTTTCTGATCCCCCATTTACCTTACTCTGACCACTCTTTTAGCCCCACTTTTAACCCCCTCCCTCGTTATTTAAGCGGAAATACTGCCGCGGGGGCGTCAAAAGCGCATTTAACATCGCTGAGCTGAGTAATTAATCGCCTTTGCTCTGCTTTCCCGTTTACTTTTCGTGGGACAGATGGACAGCCATCAAAGCAGACATGAAAAGCTTTTTCTCAGCCCCGGAATAGGGGCGTAGAATGAAAAACCAGAGAAAAATACGCAAAAACGACGAAAAACAAAAATCACAGAAAAGGCTATGTCGGGCAACATAAAATTGCTCATTTCCGTCATTTAATTGACGCCAAACACATGAAAATTTATGAAAGACAAAACGATCAGTGGCTGCAAAGCAACGACACAAAAAAGATTAAACCTGTTTTGCTCATAAAAATAAGATTCACAACAAAGTGCTTATCTACAGTGCGTTTCGGTATTGTAAAAGAGGCTAAGGGCTACACCATTTATGTGCTAATTTATAGGAGAATAAATACTTAAATAAATACAATGAAACAATGTAGCGAAATACAATGTTTGCCTCAACATGGCACAATGTATTAAACAAATAATAAAAGGTCAACTGATAAAAGATACAACAGGGCTAATATTTAAACAAAATGTAAATAAATCATTTCCAAGAAAATAAAGTAACACTGCAACATTTAATAAAAATTATTGTCAACTTAAATGGAGAACAATATATAGGCCACGTAATTCAAAATGTCGGAAAACATCGGTTTTTTGTATTCTTAGGTATACCGCGGAACCTGTAGGTGATGGAAAATAATTTTGTATGGGACTTTTACTCAGGAGCACCCAAATATTATGGAAAACTTAAAATGGTTCGTGGAAATTTCACAAAGTTTAATTTTGTGTTCCTGTGTATTTAACTGATAAATTCACCCTTGTTCTCTGTACATATAAAATCAATGAACTTACCTTGTTATGAATGGCTTATCAGGCAATAAATTATATTACCATAAGTGCCTTACAATAAAGAACCTTACTGTACTTGCTGTTCTTATAAATAGAAGACTCAAAGAGATGACACACATTTTAACCATGACACAATCTTGTGGCGCGGTTTAAAGCATAAAAAATAAATATTTAGCAAAGGCTTCTTGATTTCTCGATTCTCTGGGATTCTCATTTCTATTTGCCCACGCACTTAGCACATTAAACCAAGCGAAATCAACCTGCTCTGTTCAATTAGCACCCATGGTACTATATTCTATTTTATATATACAATTTCCAAGTAAACTTGATAATATTCACCGCCTAATGCCGTGACACGATTAAAGCTTTTAAGACTGCCCGTAACCCAAACTGCTGTCGACGAAAAGTTTCGGAAAAGTTGTTGCCCACTTAGATTTTGGTTGTTAACAAGCCCCGTCCCCACGAACAAAAAACTCAAGCTTGTGGGTTTTGTTTGTCGTCGGAGGCTGGCTGGTTGGCTGGCTGGCTTAAAACTTCTGGGAGTTCCGAGGAAGTGGAACCAAAAGTGCAGCTGCCAGGCGGCCACCGGCCCACATTTATTACTTGGTGTTGGCTTCGAGTCGCCTGGCATTACGCATTTTCATAAATTTCCACTTACTCATCGGGGACAGGAGCCTGTGGAGATAGCAGGATGGATGAAAGTCTGTAGTCTGGGTCTGGGTCTGGGTCTGGGTCTGTGTGTCTCTGGCCTTATAACACGCTCCGTTAACCGTTTCTGGCTTGGATGGGCATTACTTCATCATTCGGTTGAAACTTTGCATAATTTTCATTTATTACCGCAACCGTTTTTTTTTATATATTTTATGCGCCCTTGTACAAGTATCTCTGAAATCTGCCATCAAAAAAGTATATATATTATGATTCCCAGGGAAGTGACTGACAAGACAAGACAAGACAAGGCCTCCGCTCCATTCCACTCCACTCCAATTTATCTTACAAATTTAATCTCTTCACATAATTTTCTCTGCGTGGCTTTCATGTAATTACCTGCCTCTCGCCAGAGCATTGTGTCCTGCTGTAATATTGTTCCCTCATTTTTCTGGGAAAGTTTTCAGCTGCCATTTTTATCTGCTTACCATATACATAAATCTGACATTGCCTTTTTATTTACGACCAGAGTTTTCCCCTTTCACTTAATAATGCATTTTGTTCTCCTCACTTTTTAATTGCAGGTGAGTTCGATTCGGAAGGCACACGATGACCATCCTTCAGATTGAATTAAATTAAAGCTTTAAATTTATATGGAAAGGCATGGGTAAAGTATGTGGGGGAATTTAAAAAGAAATACGGTTAAGGGAAAAGAGTTTAAAAATTTATAAAAAATAATAAATGCAGGTAAAATGACTTGACATCCTTTTAAAGTAGAAAGAAGTAGACCTTAATTCATATTAACACAATTTTACTACATAAATCTGTTAAGTATAAAACATAACTTGAATTAAAAAGTAATAAATCAGTTTCCCTGAAGTTTTCCCAAGCACCTGCTAAAAATAAATCAAACACCTTTTATTAAGATGTATCACAATGATGAATTTTAATTAAGCGCATCTCGTAACTGATTTATGAATAGCCAAAGTCAGCTTTATATGTGTGGGAATTTCAAGTCTTACATAAGACAATGAACATCATCAGCAATTTTAATTTTGCCACTCTTTACCATTACATGCTGACTAACTGACTTTGTAATATATGTACATATACCTCACCCTCCTCCCTCCTCCACTGACTGTTGCATGCCCCAATGGCTGTGCCGCGCCCACTGAAATGTGAGATTTATGGCGGTGGCGTTTTTCAAATCCGCCAAAAATCGCGTGATGTATGGCGACAAAAATGGCATGCAATGATTACCACACTTTGTGGTTTTTACTTCGCTTATATTACCTCAGAAATTCTAATTCAGCGGTCACTGAGGGTGGGGAATGGGTCACTGAACTCGTGGCTGCACTTGCTGCCGATTGTTTAAACTATTCCCAGGGAGCTGAGTGTAAACAAATGTTAATTATGGCCCGCTTCCAGTGGTTAAAGTCAAAGACCCCATCTCATTCAAAGGGAAATCGGGAGAAATAGGGAGAAAAAACAAAACAGCAAAGGAGTAAAAGAAAAGTGGGAAAATTTACATGAATTTTTAATTAATTTACATCTAAATTTGTCTGGCACTCAACTTTCACTGAGCGACGGCGGCGGCGGCGGTCTGTCTTGACAGTTTGTCACATTACCCCGCCCCCAAAAGATAATACCCCGAAGGTTCCGCCCCCCTCAGTTTGCCTGCCCTATTATTTACAACATTCCTGAGCAAAAACATTTGCCAAAACGTGACCCAGGGCAGAAAGGCACTTTTAAAATTCAAAGTCAAATGTAAACTACATAAATTTGCGTACTTCCAGAGGAGGAGGATAGGAAGGGAAGGGAGGAGGAGGAGGCGGGACCTGGGGACAGACCATAATTTATTATGATTCTACTGCTGACTGGCTTATTTGGGCATCTTATTGATGATTGGGGCTCAAGTCTCCAACTGAGAATGCGACGCACGTTTCTCATTTTGTCTAAATGCGTCTGCTACTCAAATTTCACTTTTTCTCTCCTCTGCAACAGCATTGCTCTTGCTCTTCTCTACGAGATGCCCCCGAATGCCCCTAATGCTCCTCCGCTAAAGCATCATAGCGACATCTGTGCATTATGTGCCGATTCAATTTAGATCGGGAAAGTTGCCGGCAACTGCACCAAGTTTTCTATGGCCATGCCAACTGTCAGTTTCTGCCAGCACCCCGGTGGCCATCCGCCTCATCCAACGATTCTCCTCCACTCTTCCGCCTCAATCCCGCTTTGATATCGGAGATTTCTGGTTGCAACGATGCGGCAGACACTTGGCTTCGGTCTATACCCTGTTTAAAATAAGGATTTAGGGGGTATATTTTAATTATAAACTGGGAAATTTTGAAATATTTTAATTGAGTTTGAATTATTGATTGAGTTTTGTTTGTATTATATAAATTATTATACCAAAACAGCGAATTTTTATATATTTAAATAAATTATTTCACAATTCTTTATATACATTCTGCTATCAGAATCTCTGAAACTATATATTAGATTAACTATTCTTATGGTATTTTTTCCATCTCAAAAGTGAAGGTAATTCTATAAATATTTTCTGTCATCACGCGCTCTCAGATAAACGTTTTAAAAGATATTTGCCTCTATATCAGACTGTGAATTAATATAGGTCAGCATATCTTAAAAGATTTGCTTTGTGAGATATTTATTTATATTTATTTGTTCTTTTTAAAATATGCTAGTTTACAGATTAGACGACTAAATTTTTTTTACTTGATTTTTACTTATTTTACATCAGGTTTTTGGCTTATTATTGATTAATTCCTTACTTGATACTCAACAAAACTTCCCCAAGAAAGAGATTCCTAAATTCCAGGGTACTTCCATACCCAATCACTTGTCCCAACCATCACCACTTGTTTTAAATGCGAGAGCATTGAGGCGGTACTATCGGCGTCTCAGTTTTCAGCAGTTGAAACGCCTGACTAAAGGCAGAACCAGAATCTATACTATAGTAACTCGACCAGAAGCCAATTTTCCCCCCCTTTTGCTTTGCCCACTGACCAACTGTGTTCTCAACTTTCCAGGGGGATGACTCCCTGACCTCTAGCTTCTCTCTCCTGTCTCACCCTAAGCTGCCTGCTGCTGGCATGCAAATTGCATAAAATATTGCCATATAAAAAGCATATTCGTGTTCACTGAATATGCAATTGACTGACGCTGGGAGTTGGCTTAGAAGGAAAACTTCTTTTTCGCCTTACGAAAAATAGCTGCCAAAGTGCCCTGGCATATTTCAGATTTATATGGCAGTCACTTTTGGGGAGTGCCAGGGAAAATGCAATAAAACATATATAATTTCGCACAGGAATAAAGGGAACGTAAGGTAGACGAATAATATTATATGGTTTTGCAAAGGCTTATCAATGGGTGGAGAAATGCATTGTCAGTGGAAAATATAAATCTGAATTCTAGTTTTTTATTGAAATACATAGCTTTAGGGAATTTAATATTCTTTATCATAATGAAAGAGCTATTATTTAGTATGAAAAGCTATTTTTTATATTCCCTTTGTCCTCAATTATCAAATTACGTTAATAAAACAACAAAGAAGTTATTAATATCCCAACAAGGTATGCTTTTTAATGAACAATTCATTTTGTTTGATCGTTTTTGTGTCGTAAAATAAGATTAAATAAATTTCAATAAAACCATGAGACTGCCATTGTTACTTTTCCCCCGACACGAGAGATAATCTTTCCTCGGAGAGACATTTTCATTTGAAACTTGGGCACACTCCACGCTCATTTTCATTGGACGCATCTTTTCACCTTCGGATTCTGGTTTCTGGTTTTCCGCGCGACTAATTGTCGGATGGCCATAAAAGCGAGCCTGGCCTGGTCGCGATGTAATTAACGTTTCTTTGCTCGAAATTTCCTGCTACGATTTCCTCGCGGGTTGCAATTTCCCGCCGCTTCCCACTCGCATTTCCACCAGCCGTTGGTCATTAGCCGAGGCTGGAATCGGAACCCATTTCTCTCTCCCCAGCTACCTGGTTTTGGGACGTGCCCGACCAACTTTTCATGCACTTTGCCTGCTGTTAGCCGCTTCTGCTGCTTCTGTTGATTTTCTACAGTTTTTCCGCTCCGCGGGCAATGTGAAATTTTTCGCCGTAAACGTGACCATTGCCATCGTCGCTGTGTGTTATATTGTTGTGTTGTTTGTGCCGCTTAATTAAATCGCCTAAGCACCTTGACCGATTTCGCATTCGGCGACCATCCGTCAGATACAACTGCGATACGAAACTACAAGATACATTTGTGCAAATCACCGAAAAACATGTTTCGGTCTCACTTACTGGGTCACACATTTGGTCAGCAGGAGCCGCTAAGTTGCCTTAAGCCTGATTTATTCCTGTTTTGGGTCTTGCCTCAAGCGGATTTTATGGTTAGAATGAAATTGAATGGATTTCTACCTCAGGCGTTATAACAGAAACTGCTAGAAGTTTGAATTGGGAGCTCGGCACTTGGATTAAATTGTAATTAAATGGCATGACAAATGGCCGACTATAATTAATAAATACAAGTAGCTATTAAATTTGAAACTGAATTATAGCCACCATAAATTAAAGTCAAGTTGGAGCAGTAAATATTATTGAAATATGACTTTAATAGTTATTATTTTAATTAAGGTTTTCTTTACTTTGTAAATCAAATTTTTACAAAACAAAGTTTTTGCTAATTGAATGAAATTCCAAAACGATTATCTAAAACATAAACAATCTATTTCTGATGTTAACTCACTTCCTTGAATATATTTGCCCCAACAGCCTCTTGATTTATTTAATAAATAAACAAGACTTCCTCTTCACTTATCAATTATTGTTGGTAAAGATTGAATAACCAACAAGTTCTGCTTTGAATTAGTGGTTATGTTCAAGCAAGCACCGAAGATTTTAGCAAGTGTGCAAATGCAATTTCCTACAGCAAAGTACCACTCACTTTGATTGCCAAGTCATATTTGCATCACTCAACTAATTCTGGATGTGCTTCTGGAACAACAAATGCAGCTGAAGCTGTTCTCGAGACCAAAGACCATTGCCAAAGCAGTTGCCTCCTATTAAGTCTGTGCCTTTCAGAGCCAACCTTATCTCTTGACAAGGCACTTGCTTTGTAATTGCACGGAATGAAATGACAGCAACCTGCAGGCTAAGTGGGCGAGAATCTTGAATCTTGAGAATCTCGATCCGTAGCAAAGTTAGTTTTAGTTTCTGTACCGTTTCAAGGCCCGTTGCAATTAATGGGCCTGCAACTCCATTGCCCCGATACTTGGGACTTACAGTTTATGCTCATCACAACATCTAATTGGCTTGGGACCCCGTAAGAGCTGACAGATGCACGCCAGTTAACAGTATTTAATGTGTTTGACGACTCGCATCTGACAGATACATTTCGGCTTCTTGTTTATCTGTGGATTTTTGTATGGTGGGCTGACTTTTGCATTAAAGAACAGGTCTCATTGGTGCTACATGTACTCTTTGAGGTGGAGTTTGTGGGATTTGGGTTTGAAGTTGATAATACATACGAGTTAGTTATTCTTGGAATTATTTTTAAACATTTATCTAAAGTCAAAGTAGAGGGTTTTCCCCATTTCTAACCCTTCTCTACTTTGTTTTATAGAATATTCTCACAGTGCAATATTTATGCCAAGTGTATTCCCCACTTCGACTTGCTAAAATATGTATTTAATTTCTTGTTTTGACTTGAATTTATTTGCTCTGCTCTCTAGCGTTTCGAGGTGTCTCCGGAGTGCCGTGAACTCAATTATTTTTGCAATTACTTTTTATGATTCTACAGTTTACAGTTGCTCCACCTCCAGAGGCCTTCCAGCTCGATTGGATGGGATTGGATTGGGGCAGAGTAGAGTGGGGAGTGGAGTAGAGTGTCGCGCACTGAGCGGAGTTTGGCCCTGTCATCGAGGGTGTTTGTTCTGTGAAGGCGATGAATCAAGCTGGCCCCAATTGAAATGTCAGCACTCGAGTCGAAACGTTTAAAGCTGCAACTTGAGCGTTAGATGCTGACATAATCGCTGGCACCACTCCGCTCCTCTGGAAGATCGAGAAGCTCCTCTCCACTCGGAAGTGGGTCAGTGGCTGGCATTTAGCCATGGAGCTTGGTGTGTAGCTGTATCCATCAGATACACGTATCGGGGAGCGTCATCTGCGCGACCAAACTTGGCCATTTGTGGGTTTGTTTTGCTAGTACTCGCACTTGGTAGCTGTACCTATTGTGGCCAAAACTGGTTTTCGGTTAAGAAGAGCTTTAAGTAAACGGCCAAAGTGGAGTTTAAGCCCCGCTTTTATGGCCACTGTCCGTCGCGGTTCCTGGCACTCTGCCCTCGGGGAAACCAGTTTTTATTTCTTTTCCATTGCACTAAATACTCTTCTCGGTCACGCTTAGCTAGAACATCTCCACCTCTCCTGCATGTCGAACTCCTCCTCCTCCACTTGGCCGTGTTACAATTGTTACAATCTTATGCAAATCGTAGACGCTTTTACCCCAAGACTAATGTCGATTTCGTGGCTTTACGTTGACTTCCGCTCGGCTTGTTTATGGGCCACAATTTGTTGACTTATTTATTTGAAATCTGGCAGAAGTTGCACAACAATTTTTCCCAGCAAGAAGTCGCTTAAGTGCAGACACTACACCGCGGAGTCGTGCCACAGTTGGCTGCCCCTCTCCAACCCCTTCATTTGCAGAGAGAAAAATTATTGAAATTGATTGAAATAATTAATTTATTTTATATATATTTTTGAAGATTATTTGTGATATTGCTAAACATTTTTTAATGATTTATTTAAGCCTAAGATACTGTTATGTATCATCAAATTTAACTGATTCTTGTCTCATTATTGTCTTCTTTTTCGTTTGCTTACATTTCTCTCTGTGTGCCTAATTTACATTGCCAACTCTTCGGGCCAACTGGCTCAGTGACTCGACTTAACTTGGCTTGAACCGCCTGCCTGCCTGCCTGACTGACTGACTGACTGACTGCCTGAATGGCTGGCTTACTGGCTAACTGACTGAATGACTAACCGAGTGGCTGAGCGATTGCAGCCTGTCTCGCAGCACAGCAAATGTTGCACGACTCTCGCTGCCGTTTCTGTTTTTATTTTCCGTTTCGGTTTCTGTGGACTTGTGCTGTTGCTTTCGATGTGGTTGCTGTTGTCGCGCCTTCGCCTCAATTCGGAGGTCTGGTGGTGCGGTCTGGTCTGGTCTTGGCAGTCAGGTCTGGTCCCGGGCTGGAGTGGTGTTTCGGCGTGTCTCTCGCGCCTCGCCAGTCAGTCGGTGGTGGAACGCAGACCCAGTCCCAAGTCTCTTGAGTCGAAGCTTAAAACTGCAGGTCGTCGCGCGCGCTGCATTCATAATTGGATTTGCCGTATATTTTGCGTCGTTTCATATTCCATATCGATCTCTGTGATCCAGAATAATAATAATAGAAATGGAGAGTGCCCTGCCGGTGGCCGAGTTCCAGCAGATAAAGCTGCGTCCGGTGCCAAAGGTCAAGCGCCGCGCCCCCCAGCCGCCTGTGAGCCTCCGCCTGAAACAGAAAAATGTGCGAAAAATACCATTAAGTATCTCAAAGTATCTCTAGTTTTAGCCATTACTCAAAAGACCCCTGAACTTAAGCCCCTTGAAATAAGCACTGAACTTTCGCTCTCTGCAAAAAGTCAAGTTAAAAAAAGGGAGCAAGTGAAAAGTGAAAACAATGGCTTTTACCTGAAGGAAAAGGAGAGCAAAGCGTGGGAAGATTGCCCTGCGATTTGGCAGCAATCTTAACTGATCCTAGCATGGCATTTTCTTGGGGAAAAGTTAGAGCTTAAAGCAAGATTTATATGGAATTAATTGGGGTGAATAATAGAATAATTAAAATCTGGAAATGGAATATAATTAAACTTGAAATTTGGCTTAATTAGAGTATTGAAAGTGTTTTCAGAACTCTAGAATTAACTATGAATATGAAAATTAATTACTTTTTATACAATTTCATTTATTTATAATTTATATTTTTTAATTATCCTTTTCAGACTTCAGCCACCACAAAGACAACCACGCTCACTACTCCGGCCAAGCTATATGGCAAGGATCTGAGTGAGTACGATGATGTGGATGTGGAGAGCCTGCTGGCCCAGCTCTCGCCCGAGGAGATAACCATACTGGCCAAAGAAGTGGATCCCGATGTAAGTTCTCCCTTTTTCTATATTATATTTTAATGTCATCAACTCAATCCTTTCCTTTCTATACTTTCTCCAGGACAACTTCCTGCCGCCAGATCAGCGCTGCGGTTACGAGTGCACCAAGGAAGCCACCGGGCCGCTGAACCGCAAACAGCTAATCGAGCACATCAACAAGCAGGCTATCGAGACCCCGGATGAGCCGGAATTCGAGCCTTTTGTGCAGGGCAAGGTGCGCGGCAAGAAGTGGGTGCCACCGCCAAGGGATTCCCGCGAGATTGAGGCCGAGGAACAGATTGCCATCGATATGGGCGAGGAGTATGAGCATGCTTTGAACGATGCCACGCAGGAGGAGATTATCGATTTGGCTGCCATTCTGGGCTTCCACTCGATGATGAACCAGGACCAGTACCACGCCTCCTTGCTCAACAAGGGTCAGCCGGTGGGTCTGGGCTGGGATGGCATCACAAAGTCCACCCAGCAGAAGCTCTTCCCCATGGATCCGCCCAACAGCACAGATGTGGAGGAGTCCATCAAGCGGGTCAAGGACGATGACTCCAAGCTGATTGACCTCAACTTGAACAACATTAAGGTTGATACGGGGATTTATATACATTTTTAAATTATATTTTTAAATGTTTTCTTTTTGTCACAGAACATCTCGGACGAGAAGCTCGAACAACTGTTTGCCGCACTGCCTCAGAACGAACATCTGGAAGTCCTCTCGCTGACAAATGTCGGCCTCACCGACAAGACAGCCCTCCTGCTGGCCGAGGCCATTGAAAAGAGCAAAACCCTGAGAGTATTAAATGTTGAGACCAACTTTATCAGTCCGCCCGTGATCGTTAAGCTGGTGCAAGCCCTGCTCAAGTGCCACACCATTGAGGAGTTTAGGGCCTCCAATCAGGTGAGTAAAGTTTAGTCGTTGACTTGTGAATAAACACCTTTTATATTAACCTCCGTTTCCCCCCAGCGATCTGCGGTGCTGGGCAACAAGATCGAGATGGAGATCACCGACTTGGTGGAGAAGAACTCGTCGCTGCTGCGCCTTGGCTTGCACCTGGAGTTCAACGATGCCCGCCACCGAGTGGCCGCGCATTTGCAGCGCAACATCGACAGAAGTAAGTTGACCTTTCAGGATTGGCCAGCATCCTTAGCAGCAGTGATCAGCGTGGGTTTTGCGTCGTTCCACTCCTCCTTTACCTTTTACTTGATAGGCTTAGGTATTCTTCTTATTTACCAAGTGTTGCCTCACCCACGCGTTTAGGTGAATTGCAACAAGGTATGTCGAGCGTCATCACCACCACTGCTTACACATCGTCACAGCTAGCATCATCATCTCATGCTTCAACTTCTTCCAGGGCAGCCAAGGAGCTATCACCCTCGCGGGTGAAAAGCCTGGCTGCCTTTGAGAAGTTCATCAAGGCGCGCACCTGGAGCCAACCGGCAGATACTGTTACTCATGACTTGCCACCTGCAGGGCGCCTTGTGCGCAATCTCCAGGCCTCCTCCGAAGCTGGAACTGGAGCTGGAGCCGAGAAGAAGATCTGAATGCGAGCCCCGTGTTGGGTAACCAAGCTCCTCGTCGTTGTCTCTCCTTGTATCCCCCTCTTCTCTCTTTATACTCTGTATCTATCTTGTGTCTGGTAACCAGGTAATCCGTTTCTTGGCCTCCATCTGCCTCTCATCATTGCTCCAGATTTGTCCAGTTCAGTCTTAACCCCATCGTGCTCCATTCTCACCTCGTCTCACCAGCCTACGTTGCGTTCTCGTTATCGTTCACCAGTTTCACGTTCACGTTCACGTTTCGTTATCGTTCGTTCTCACCTGTCGTTGGGCATATCATAAGATGTATTTTAGACAGGATTAAGGTGGTTATACATTATTATTTACATGCATTTTATATATTGTAAGTGGGTTCAGTTCTACGTATATCATTCTTCCATGTCCACGTCAAAGCTAACCCATGCGTTACCCCCCTTAGAATAGAGCCAGGATCTCGCTGTGTTATATTCTGTGCCTTCCCTGCGTTCTCTTTCTCTCTCTCTCTTGTCTCTTGTAATTATCATAGTGACTCCAAGCCTAAGAAAAGAAGAACATTAACCAATTATCCACTTGTCTGTGTTGTAAATTTTGCAACAAAAACTCAACTCTCGAACTCAAAACTCACACCGACAACAGTCTTCCGCGTTCAAAAACTCAAGCCCAATCTCCCGAAGCTAATCCTGCCCGGCAACATGGAGATTGAGCGGGATCTGGTGGCCTATCACCGATCGGCCACGCCCTCTCCATCACCATCGCCGCAGCCGCCGGCGGACTATGAAGTGGAAGAGGATCCCGATAATATGGTTATCCGTGGCGGCGGCGAGGCCTTCGATCCGGAATTCGACCCGGACAACATGGTGGTGCCGGGCAGTCGCTCCGTGACACCAAACTACGACGATGAGGGGGTCTACCAAGCGCACACGTGAGTGAGAAGAGTGCCACACGACCACCAACCAATACCAACACCACCACCGGAGCCACAGAATGCCACTCTGAACCACTCTGAACCACTCTGAGCCACAGCAAACCACAAGTTCGAGCCATGTACAGACAGTCACCACTCTCGCCTTTCCCCGTTTTCGTCTCATTGGTTGCATAACCTCGATGTTGTCGTTGTTGATGTTGCCCGAACACCCCGTGGACTCTGGATGATGCCAAAGTCCCACGATCTTGCAGACCAAGAATTTGTACATACCCCAAACATGAAAAAGGAGATCAAAAGCCACAAGAATATCATTTTCAGATGATTACTTTTCATAAGAAAACTAAAACGATAATCAAAAGTATCTTTTATCAATTCAGAATATAAGCTTTAAAGTCTCACATGATTTTGCTATGAAAAGTAACCTAAATGGTGATAGATCTTGGCCATATCTTTTGTCATTTGTGCAAAAACCGGAAACAGATTCCCAGCACAAAAAAAAACCTCCTTGTTATTATCTGTTTTCCATGTCGTCGTTGTCAGCTGCTTTTTGCCATTTGAAATCGAACCTTGTATATAATGTATCCTCAAGATCCTATATCATTCAGATCAGATGCGTGCTATTAACCCACACACGAGCACACCACACGCCATACACACACTCATGGCAGCACCTCTCTGTGTTTTGTATCTTTGTATCTTTCTATCTCAACACGAAAAGCCCCCTCCAAAGAAAAGACATCAGCCAAACGATTCAGCAAAATCAGTTTTCAATTTTTCCAACAGTCATTATAATTTTATACTTTCTTTTGTGTCCTGTCTTTATCACCTTTTGTTCTCTTTCTCTTCCCCTCTCTCTCTCTCTCTGTTTCTCGTCTCGTTTTCAGTAAGAAAAGATCTTGAGTTGCGACTGCAGTTCAGATTTTTCAATAATCTGCATAGAAAGTCGACAAGAATTCAATAAGCGCAGACCAGAAAAGCAAGCAAAACTAAACCATTTTTAAAAGCGTTTTGTAATCTTAAACCCAAGAAACCGAAGAAAAACATAAGCACATAACAACGAAAGAACGTGTATAATATAATATGTCTATATGAAAGGAAGAAGGAAGCAGGAGCACAAGTTTAAGCTAAAGATAATAACGCAGCCACCGAGCTAGCCACATAACTATCTATATACTCTAGAGAGACTTAACTAAGCAAGAAGCAAACTGAAACTGAAACCCAAACAGAAACGAAGTGAAAATATCTAACTAAATATACATATACCAAAACAAATCGATAAAACAAATAAAACATATCGATAAAGCGCAGATCGAACCCTCTCACGAATACACGAATATAGTGTAGAGTGAGTCGTGTTCTATATAATCCAGCAGAAATCGTTTTTAGGCGTGTCACGTGTATAATTATATCTAACGCTTAACACAGGTATCTATAAATTCTACGGATATTCTCCCCTTCAGTTCTTCTTCTTCAACTTTTGCTAACTTGCAAGAATTTTGCCAGCAAAAAAATAAAAAAAATAACCAAGTTTCCCAACTAGTAACTACTTAGCACTCTGCTATATATGGCTTCGATATATATACAGATTATAATGAGCTTCCGCCGATGCGATTAGAGTTTAGAGCCTTCAAAGTGCATTTGGCTGATTGTTTGCATAAATCGATATGCATATGTATATCGAAAATATCGATCACACTGACTGTAAACTAAACAAAGATCTTTTCCATGCCCTTGCAAAGCCTTGAAAAATTAAATTAGAATTTTTAAGAGAATAATTGTACAGTTACAAGTTTTATTTTATACTAAATATTTAAAAGTTATCTTAAAAAATAATTTAAAATTAAAATGTATCGTGTTTTAGATGACTTAAAATTCACAGCAACTTCTGTGAGCTAATAAATTAATAGGAAAATTCAGCATAAAATCTTTAAGTATTTAAAAATAATTTTAACAATTTGAATTTATTAATTATTTTTTATTTGCAAGGGTAGTCTTAATAGTTTCGGTTTTTTCGAAGCTAAATTTCCTTCTTGTGTTATTTACTTACCCCACTGATCAGCCCCATAAACACTCAAAGCATCCAGCATCCAAAATTGCCGTTTATGTTGTGCCTCATTAAGTAATTTTATTTATTATGTTTTTATTGTTTAAGTTTAACCATTCATAATGCACGTTTTTGCTTTTATTTACACCCTTTTGGCATGTTTCCATCGAAAACAACAAACCATTTGCATGTTTTGTGTAATTCAGATAAAAACATGATCCACAACACACACCTCAGACACACACACACACACCTGTGCCGGAGTGAGCATTTCCAGCGGCTCTAATAAAGTTCTCTTCGTGTATAGGAATTAAACTGCGATGTATGATCTAAGAGAGTCCTACCCCCCCAGAACCGAGTGTTGAAAGTAGAGCGAAAGTAGCAGAAAACCGTCATAACAAGCATAGATTTTATGATTCAATAAGACCAACCATCAACTAATAACAGCAGCAGCAACACCACCTACAAGAAGAGGCATGAGATCTACACAAAAAATCTATAAATGAAAACAAAAGATAACCATTTCGATCCAGAAAAATGTGTAGCGCAGCTAAACAACCAGTTGGTACCCCTCTTCTGTCTCTAAGTCTTTGTTGTTTGGATCTGCCGCTGTGAAAAAAAAAAATAAAATAAAGAAAATTGCACCAAAACTAACCCCGATTAATCCCTTTTCCCAAAAAAGCTTCCAGCTAACTGAAAGTTAAACCCAAGTAAAACCCAGAAACTGGGCGGATCTTGACTTGAATGTTGTACCCTGTGCTACTGTTGATTGATTATTGACTTGACTTGACTTTTAACTAACCCCGAAAACTAAAGTTGTTGAATCCCTTTTTCAATATATCAAACACTCTTTGTTGCCACCACTTGACTAATGCCAAATGTTTTTTGTTTCTCTTTTTTCTTCCGAACAAAAACCCACCTTTTGATCCTTGCTCTCTGTGTGTCGTCTCCAGTACGTGTGAAACGCCTGAACCAGCGTAAATAAAAAAAGACAAACAAATAATAAAAATAAAAGCGAAATATAGCAGCAACCAACCAACAACAACAACAACAACAACATGCCACCACCCCAAGAACAACAACAATCAAGCAGAAAGAAAGCCATCAATAAATGTGTGTGCGTGTGCGTTAATTTGCTTGTTTGTTTGTCCAAAAACTCTCGATTAATTAAATGAATTAACAAGCAAACCCAGCAAAAGAAAAACCAACAACCAGAAACCACAACAACACCACGAACAGCACCAAGAACATCAATATAGCAGCAGCAACAACAGATATATGTCTAATATCCCCAAAAACTGAAAACAACCTATGTTTCTTTCCCAAACCAATCCAACAATCCACCAAAAAAACAACCAGCTGTGAACTAACACCGAAGAATGACATGTGTGAGACATGAAGTACGTAAAGTATATGTTTTTATTCTTGCTAAATAATATACAAATAAGTTAGGTTAATTCATAAGGGGGGATGTATGATGATGATGCGTCATGTTATCAATTTCACAATTTAAGAATATATTTCTTTAGTTAGACTTTGGATTTTACACATTTTGATCAGGTTTTGTTTAAGGCTTTTTATTTTAAAGTTTAGTTTTGAAGAACAAACTTTATTACTTATTTATTTGGGGTATAATTAAGGGATTTTTAACTTATTTATAAGAGATGGGTATACAAACTTTGACTTACCCAAGTTTTCGTTCATTTAACTCAATTTTAAAAATTCTTAAAAATAATTTCGATATTTGCTAATGTGAAAAATCTCTGCTTACTTAATTTTTTAAAATTACATTATAAAGATTTTATAAAAATTTTCCAGAAATACATTATACGATTTTATACTATTATATACTGAGACCAATTTAACAACAACTTCAACTGTCTCGTATTATTGTTATCATAATTTAATAAATCATCTTTAAGCCATTATTAAATATCGCCAGATATGCACTCAAGCATTTTAAGTTAGCACTTAAGATTCCTTGGTGACCCCGTCAGCAGATGAGTGTCAATTTTAGCGCTGCTCTTGCCAAGATTGGCCGAAAATAGTTCCTAACTGGGGGGATAAATATTTAAGCAATGGGAAATCTGGTTAGCGACTCCGTCTAGCTGTTAGCTACTAGCTCCTAGGTTAGCCTTAAGTCAATAAACAGCAGCGGCAGCGACGTCTCTGTATGGACACTGCCAAGTGTGTTCAACTTGTTGTGCGTCATGCCACGTCTTGGAATAGAGTTTGCTTCACTGTTTGGTGTTTTCCCTTGGAAAAAGTTTAATTTGTATTTGTAAAATATTACTAATCCTGTTTCTTGTGTATATTTTACAGTTGGACGTCAGCGTCGCATGGGACATCTGAGCAGGAATTACACCATTGGCGTCTGGCAATAGTAGGATTCATTGTTGGAGTCCCCCAAAATAATCTATCCCTAAAAAAAAACTACAAGAAACAATAATTGTTCATACTGTTTTCGTTCAGTGTTTGTTGCGTTCTTCAGATTGCTGATGATTTTCGATTTGAGTTTTGTGTTCGGTTCACACCATATAAGCATATTAATCATTTGTTTGTTACGAGTTTAGGCGAATGTTCATTGTCATACACACACGTACACACACACGACTTTCTTCTATGATATATGTATGTGTTTCGGCAGCTAAAGTAATTCTTTCCTTAAGCAAATTCTTCACATTTACGCTGCAGCTTCACGCCCTCTGCGCTCATAATTTTTATATTTATCTTTTATTTTATTTTAAATCGATTCTAAATTCTGTCCTTTTGTTTTTATCCCCTGGATGGGGTAATGTTTCACACACAACTTTTAGTTTTAGTCGTGTTTTAATGCACAGGATACATGATACACACACCACATACACATAATACTTATATACACACACTATATATATATGATACATATATAGCCATGGTCTCTGAAACAATTTACTGCTACTATTGAATTATGAAAAAGAAATGCTTAAACATAAATTTAACTTATGGTTAAACATACACACAACATAAAAAACTGAGAAACAAACGATTGTATAATGTAAAATGATATATATCTTACTTTATATATATACATATATGACATAATGCAATGCTTTTAAAATACAATTTTTAAAAATCATGTAAAAACATTTAAAATTAAATAAAACAAAAAAAAAAAAAATACAAAAACTACAAAAAATATTTAACAGTTTATGCGTTGATTTATTGGGGGAAGGAAAGTGTTTAAACTTAAGAAAGAGAAGTCTGAATCACTTAAATTATTAATAAATAATTTAATAATTATAGCAGTTAGGTAAAATTACGAATGGAATGACTCTGAAGCTTGACGTCAAAGAGACAGTCAGCCACTTATGGACACGTCTTTTTCCCGAGAAGTATTGAATCTCCGTTATTTCTTTATATTTTTCAATTTTAAACACTTATTTCTAAATGTCCCACAAGAAGAATGCTTAAATACTTAGCTGTTTCTCATCATCTTCAATGCCCTAACTCAGTATCCTTTAGCGAAAATCTTAAACTCTAACCAAATCTAATTTAATTTTTATCATTTTCGACTTTGATCCCAAGTTCTAACATTGAAAACCTTGCGATTACTGCTTTCGTCAACCAGAGATTTATATTATCTAAAAATAGTAAGACTTTCCTTCCGCCTGCTAATCAGAGTTAACTAGAAAAGATAAGGAAAGATTACATACAGTAGCCACCTTAGATATCAGATATTATCAAAGAAACCGTGAAAAACATCTCCACTCTCATCACTTTCGATTATTATTCGGTGCTCTTAACCCCCCAGAAATAAGCTGTGGCTACTCTAATCACTGCTGGATGGATAACTGTGAACATCAATATTTGCTCATGGTGAATAAGTAGTGCACACTCGATTACCAATTCTCCACAGATCGCGCCTGATTAATGGAAAAATTCCGATTATCAATCGGGGACACTTGTGCCAGTTGACAGGTGGCAAACGGGGGGGCCAAGAGCTGAGAAGGCTGGCAGGGGGGGGGGGGG